>VWYP01003954.1:27280-45589 GCA_013400435.1 Pycnonotus jocosus | reverse complement strand
TCTCAAATAAAAAAATAATTCTAGCACCCTTTTCTGTTTACTCTTTAGCCACAGACTCTTTTTCTGCTTTATAATTTTTTAATTATTATTATTGTGAAATACTGATAATTGAAAGTGGTTTTTCAGAATTCGCTCTGGAGATTCAGCCTGGAGACAAGACCACCAGCAGGATGACAAAGCCTTCTGAAAAAAAACAAACCCAAAAAAAAAAAAAAAAAAACAAAAAAACAACAACAACAACAAAAAACAAAACAAAAACCAAAACAGTAGACATAGCGCTATTTTCTTGAACAGTCATCCTTTCAATGTTGATAGCAATTTAAATCAAGTAAGAATCATAGCATGTGGCCCAGTATATCTTGCTAGTTTCCTATATTTACTTTTTTAATAGAAACAGGGGGTGAGACTGGTGGCTGGGGATTCACATATCCTGCATACACTGAACTTCTATACAGGTACAGGATTTTCAGGGAATATTGATGGGTTCTTTACACTGTCCAGGAAAGATAATACTTGCCTGGCCAACCTCGAGGAAAAGGTGAGTATTCCAATAGTAGAGAGAAGCTGGAAATAGGGAAGATGTAATAAAGAGAGTTCATTGTGGTAGCTCAGGCAGTTGTTTTCTAGACCAATACAGTTTTTCCAGCTTGCACATTAACAGTAATGGATATCTTCTAAGTTGACTGTGAGCATCTAAAGCTGTGTGGGCTAAAGTACAGCTTACAAGGTTTGTCAAAGCCAAGGTCACCAGACGCTCCCAAAAAAACTAAATGAAGTTTTGAGTTTAGTTCCCAATAGATTTACAAGGTTAGAAAGGGAGTTTTGTATTGCCCATTTTTTCCCTCTTAGAAGCTAATAAACTCTTCAAAGACAAATATCTGTTTATTCCCATTGGCAACCAATAACCCAAATGAAATAGATATGTGTGTTCCACTGGGATTTATACCATTTGCTCTAGCATTTATATTACTGGCTTGTACAAAGGAAAGAAATAGTAGTTTGAGCTCATAATATGTTGGGCAAAATATCAAGAAGATTAGGCCACATGGTAGGGCAAGGTCTGATGAAAAACATACATTTACTGCAGAGAATTTTTTATGCCAAAATCTAAGAAATCCTACTGCAAAACAGTGTCTGCCTTGTATCATAGTCTTTTACCCTCTCTTCTTCCATAAGATTTTCTTAGAAGGAAACTAGGTCTTAGCAAAAAGGATCTGAATAGCAGATTATTTCAAAAAGATTAAGAGTTAGTGTAGGCACGGAGAAAAGATAGACACTGAGAAAATGAAGACCATTTTTTATTAGTAAAAATATTAATCTTTTCCTGTTCCATAAAGTGATAGATGCCACAAATACTTCAGATGTTGAAACTACAGATGTTGAAGGAGACCATCATATGCACTTTAAGATGTTTATGATATTTGTTATTATGACCTCATTTGAGATTCAGTCTAATGTTAATTATGCACTGCAGCTGGTAGTCCACCGTTTCCCTGGGGAATAAGGAAAATGCTTCCAATACATCAAATCCATGAAAAACAAGCAACATGTTAGACAAACTGTTCCTTCACACATTTCAAGGCTGCAACCTCTCTCTCCACTGCCCAGCAAGGAGTTATGACCCAAAAAACAGCTGCTCTCTACAAGGATGAACATCTGACTCCTTCTGACTAGCCAGAACGATGCTGATGGCACCCTTTTTTTCACAGTTGTCACCCCAGGAAGCATGCTGCCAAGAAGCCTTAATTGATGTCAGGACACAGCCTTTACTTTCAACCTTTGCTAAGCTCAGCTCAGTACTGTGCTGCAGAACTCACCCTCACAAGCACTGCTTCTTCCAATGCACTCCTTTCTTCTCAAATACTTTTTGGCACATTGGGTAATATTCTGTTTCCTACTGCAACAGAAGAAGCATACTGGGGACAGTTAAGTCTGTCTATATGATTTGAACGTCTACTTTGTCTATATAATTTGAACATTTACTTTGATTTTTATTAGTTCAAATCCTTCAGCTCAAATAGTAATATTTGGTTATGATTCTTTCACTGACTTGCTTTCCATTTTTTGCTGTACCAAGATGTAGACAAAAGTGCCAGAACTGTGTTGATGGCACCCCTTTTTCATGGTTGCTTGCATCTCATAAAGGAGCCACACAAAGGGGAAAAACTGAGAAGACAACTGTTAAGAGGGAAGTGAAATAAGATTTCTTAATAAAGAAGTTTCTATTCTCAGGGAATAGCCATGTCTCAGGAGGAAAAAACATGAGAACATTTCCCCAGCTGTCAGGGAAGATGGACACAGAACCAGAACAAACTATTTTAGTCTGTATATCACAAGAAACAGTGAATCAAACCGCTGTAGTAGCACAATGGGATTTTCAGAGTCATATTTTTATGAGGCACAACACTGCTGTTAGTTGCAGGAAAGCTACAAGGTGAGAAACCGCATTTACCAGCAGTTTATGAAGATTATTATGGACATAGCTCTGTTGGTCATACTGTGCTGATTTAGTAGAGTTTCAGGCTCTGCTAAGCATAAACAATATGACATATTACACATAGTTAAGGCAAGTACTCTGTGAATGCAGAGTGCTCCATAAAATGTATCAGAACTTTTGATGTATATGTGATGTCTCAGTGACTTGGATCTATAAATTCCCCCTCAGGCACAGACACTACTTTTGCTAAAGATGTTAATGGGATCTCTTTTCTTGATAGGGGTGCTAGTTCCAGTGTTATCACTTTAGGTATTCTTGTACAAATTGGCAGGTTCATATCACCCTTCCTCTTCATTTTTGCAGGATGTTAAGATGAAACTTGCCTCCTTTTGTGTCCACCAAATTTTCAAGACTGTATTAGAAGTTGTTACTATTGTTTTCTCCTGCTAGATATATTGTACACTTTTTTTCTGAATGGGAAAATAATTCAGATACTTTACCATATTGATTATTCTGTCTGTTGTTTGCTTTTTTGTACTTCTGCAATTCCTTTTTTTATCTAGCATCAGTTTTAAATCTTACAGACATACTGCATCCTGGTTTCTATTAAATATGACAGCTTGGTTCTTGGCCGATGCCAAAATAAAATTTGATTGAGCAAAGTATAAATGACACCACATGATTTCTCTAATGATGTTTTGCTACTGAGGTAGTTTTCCTTTTGGACTGGTATAAATGATTTTATATCTCACCCCAGGCTCCAGTTCCTGAGGTCACTGTTGTTGGTCTGTGCATTATACATTGCTGTGTTAGATACATAACACCCTGAAAAGTAGAGTTTGAAATCGTCTGTTTTTTAGCAAATTTATATTTGGAAAGTCAGGTTTTGGGGCTCTTGGAGAAGTTCTGGGGTCTGTAGCTTCATTGTGGGTGTTGACTGTTAAATTGTTTACAGTACAGTCCCACTTATCCTCAGTCAGTATACCAATTTTTGCCTGCTTGTCTTTGGGGATTGAAAACCATTTTTCAGACTTTAAAATATTATGATTTTGGGGTACCAAGGGGGTGTCCCTCTATTTATGGCCTATGCAGAAATATATGACAGAGTCTTCTAAATATTTTGCCAAATATTGTTTGCTGTTCTAGAACTCTCTACTTCTCTTTTTAATGGCCTTACAAAGGTCCAGGACAGGCCAAAACTACAGCCTATAACTGAATTGCAGGTGAAGAATCAGATTCTTCCAAAATTTTGCTTGCTTTGTATTTTCAAACACATCTTTTCCTTTCCTTTAGAAAGCAGTCCTACCTCATAATGATACCAAGCTATTACTTTCTGTTTCACTTGCTAAACACAATAAATGTTTTAGTCCAAGACACTTTTAAAAATAAAGCCACTGTCTGAAAATCTTAGTTTGTACCCACTTATTTGTTAAGTACAGAAAGAGGGACTCTCCATGGAACCTGATTTTGCAGTTCTGCATCTTCCAGCCTCTCAGTTCCTGTCACGTTGCACCTGCATATGAGATGGCTCCACAGCAGTGATATTATCCTCCAAAGTAAGAAGTCTTTTAACAGTTATAA
The DNA here is from genome assembly GCA_013400435.1 of Pycnonotus jocosus. Lineage (NCBI taxonomy): Eukaryota > Metazoa > Chordata > Aves > Passeriformes > Pycnonotidae > Pycnonotus > Pycnonotus jocosus. Next base: position 41,571 of record VWYP01003954.1, on the reverse strand, counting down.
TAATGTCTCTGAGAATAGGGTGTATTTTCTAAGAATATATAGATATGGAGTGCTGTGTCCAGTTCTGGGCTCGTCAGTACAAGGGAGAGAGACATGGAGCTCCTGAAACAGGCCCAGAAGAGGATAATATAGATGATTAAAGAACAGGAATATCTTTCTTTTGAGGAAAGGCTGAGGAAGCTGGGACTCTTCAGGCTTCAGAAGAGACAAATGAGAGTGGACCTCAGCAATGTGTATAAATATTTAAAGGGACAGTGTCAGAGGATGGAGCCAGGCTCTTCTTGGTATAAGCAATAAGATAAGAGGCAATGGGAAGAAACTGATATACAAAAAGTTTCACCTGGCTTTTGTCCAGAGAGGTGGTGTAGTCTTCCTCACTGGAGGTGTTCAAAAACCATCTGGACACAATCCTGTGCTGTGTATTCCAGGATGATCCTGCCTGAGCAGTGAGGTTGGACCACTGTGGTCCCTTCACACCTGACCTGTTCTGTGATTCTGTGATTCTGTGATTCTGTATTATCCATTAACGGCAAATCCATCTTAAAACATACAGTTCAACCAAAGTAGCTTTTTTTTCGTAATTTTGTGGGGATCTCAAATATTTCCAAAGAGAGAGAAAGAGCTGTTAAACCTCTTTGCAATCTCACCTCTCACCGGTTTCCAACATTATGTTTAATGATAGCTAAAAGGCAATAAAATTGGGATTTCATGAGAATAATTATAAATTATTACACAGCATATATCATAACTTCTGTATGAAAACACAGTAACTCATCTTGTTCTTGCCTGGGCCTCTGGCTTTTCTTGTATAAAATATTCAATTTAGAAATACAGAGCTGAACTGCCTGATCAACCTAAACTCTGCAACAAAATTGTGACAATATCTAAGTTTTAGCTAGCAAATAAGCTTGTTCTTTTGCTCTCTCAACCAATACAACCCATGCCACTTTAGCATGGCATCATTCCTAAAATAATATACCATGCTTCAGGCCAAGGCCTATTAGCTTGGGCTCTGTGATATTTTAATTGCAGTTAAATGGTTTTTGTTGGCTTAGGCTCTCAGAAGAGCATGTTCATGCCTGTTGTTATACCATTGGCATTTGGTATACCATTTGGTAATACCTCGGGAAGTAAACATCTTAATTAATAACCCCATTACAACTACTGTGTGTATCTTTGCAATTGCAGCTGTTGTCTCTGGAGCTCCTGTTACTGCCTCTGAGGCTGGATTCCCTGGGGATCCAAGCTGAAGTGGTACAATCTGTTTAATTCTGCACTGAAGGAGAGTGTATATTATCTATTACGTTATGGTAGATGGAAAACCTACAGACAAAGCTCAGCAACTGCTTAGACAGTAATCCATACATCTTCATTAAGCTAGTGGTTCTTAAGCCTTCCCAAGTTGTATTGCCATCACATTCGTAAGTTTCTATCAAACTGGGTTTTTTAAGTCTATCAGAAAATCTTATCCTTCTGTTCATCAGTTTTCAATTTTATCTCTTTTTTCTGTCTTCAGTGTTATAAAAAAATAAATCTTTGTTTTGGTATGTTTGGATTTGCCTTTTCACATCACACAATTTTATCTAGAAATTGTGGTAGTCTATACCAAAAAAGAAGTGAAAAAAAGAGCAATTTTCCATATCACATTTTTATATGGAAAAAGACTGGCCTGTTTCCCCACTAGTAATTCTAAACAAAATAGTAATTATAGATTAAATTCACCTGCACACAAAGAATCTTATACTTTTTAACTCTAACAGATGAGCTTAAATGATACAAAGTATGGTTACCCAGGTGTTTGTACTGCCATTAGATGGAAATATATACAGCAATTATGTAACAACCTCCAGAGAAATTATGAATATCTAATACCTTTATTTTCCTTTTTTCAAGATACATTGTTCCCAGTTTTCTGACTTCTAGTTGGAATAACAAAAGAAGTTGTGAATAGTCAAATACTGACAGTATGCCAAATGTTGATTTGAATGTAAGAAGCTGCGGTGACCTAGCCATTATATTGAAAGAAAACATGATGTTATTTAATCTGTTGCCTAAATAGAGTTGAAGATTGTCCACCAGATAGATACTCAGGACTCATATTCTAATTATAAAGCACGTTTCCAGGAATCTATTCCTCAATGCCTCTATCACACTCATCTGTCATTTGTTCAGTCTCTGAAATATTCCAGACTTGACCTTGTCCCTGTTTTCTGTTTGTGTTTCTCTCTACTACTCTTCTACTGGCAGCTTTCATATGCTTTCATATGTGATGGTTTGTACCTTGTTGAAAAGTCAGGGTGTTTCATGAGTACAGTTTTCTGGATTGTAGCATCCTTATTACTTTAAATTAGATCTTACACATCTGTTCTTCAAATTCAAACAACAACAACAACCAAAACCAAACCAAACCAAAACAAAATAAAACCAAACCAAAACAAAGCAACAAAAAAGAGAATTCTTTCAATTAGCCTGGTAAAAGGAAAGATTCTCCTGTAGAGCAATTACTTCCTACTTCAGTTTGCAAGTCAACCTTTTAAAAAAAGAAAAATAAAAACAGAGCTCACACACTATAGATTAGCATGATTGTAACAGGAATGAGAATTTATTATTTATTTTTAAGAAAATCTATCCTTGAATTTTTTGTATTTTTTATAATATAGTATCAAAAGAAACTCCCCAACATACATTTGCCTAAAAGTGGATGTTGTGACAAATTTAAGGCTTCCCTCATGAGAAGCAGTATGAGGTGTTTTTGACTGTCATATATCTGGGTTTTTTCAGAGAGAAAGTGCAATATCATCACAGCCTTAGAAATGTTAGCTTCTCTTATGAACAGAGAAATTGACTTTATTCAGTTTGGAAGGGACTTAGTCACAAACTCCTTTCTACTAGAAAATGCAATGTGGATTTTCTTTGATTCCTTTCTTTATTTTTTTTCACCTTCTACAAAGCATTTCTCACATCTTTAATGCTTCATGCCAGAACCTTTTCATCTTTTTTTTTTCATATCTTGATTTAAAGATTTTAAGAAATAATTTTTAAAAATAGAGTATTATTTTTGCTTAAATCTTTGGTTAAGCAGAATGGCTTACAAAATTAAAAACTTTAAAATTCTTAATTTAGCTGTAGATTTTATCTTTTTACATATGCTTATTTAATGCACATTCCCTTTTTAATGTTAGGGGATTGAAAAGAACAAATATTACGGACTGTTTTGGAGCAATTCATGTAAACAGAAGCTGTTCTGAAATCGCATTTCAGTTTAAGTCATCACGTATAAAATGAAAAAGACTTTTAAGTAATCCAGTATTAAATAGATAAAAATACAGAATTACATGGCATTATCTTCTTGTTTTATTCTGCAGTCCTGTACTGACAAATTCTGAAATACAGTTCTGTGTAAAGCAATGTCATTCATGAATTTACACAAAATCAAACAACTTACCTTAAAATAAAGAGAGAGATTAAATGTGAGATTTAGATTTGCTTTGTTACAGAGCTACCACAAAGACAAGGAATTTCATTTGGCTCAAATGAGACATTAGTAACCTGCTCAAATGATAGTTAAGACACAGAGAAGGAAAGAGTAAAGTTGGATGTAGCTGGACAACAAGTTAATGTAGTGTATTAGAACTATTTATCAACATTTTGAAAGTTGATTAGAAGATCAGTTTGAGTAGAAAGTTAGGGTAGAATCTGATGTAGTGATATTTACTGGATAGAAAGGACTCTATGGCTATGAAACATCAGTCATGCTGAAGCTGAGATAATAAGGATTTATAAGGACTGTGAAGAGGGAATAGCAATAGTACAGATAAGAAATGATTAATGACTGATTGAGGATTTCAGGAAAAGAAAGATCATCATAAGACAATGCAGACAATGTTCCGGAGGAGGAAAAATTAAGGATAAAAAAGAAGATTAAAGAAAAAGGGAAAAATGTTTCTTGACAGATCAAAATTATTCACAAGTCTTTCTAAATATAAAAACTAAGAAGAATAAAAAGACTCAGGTATATTTGGACTATGTCATTTAAACATGACGGTTCGAAAGAAAGTCTTTATGGAATACTCAAGTTTCTCCTGTGACAGAGCAACTTTTCTTTGCTTTTACAATCCCACCTTGTAGCATATCCTTATTAAGTTTCCCTTAATGAGCAGCATGATGTCAGATCATTCATGCATAAAAGCTGCAACACGAGAAAATAGTTGCTTCTACACTACCATTCTTTTGAAGAGTTTGTGTTCACAGGACATAACTTGCAGCACTCTCAAATTGTGATAGACGAAATTATATGATTTGCAGAAACCCTAACCATTAACCTGAAAATCAATATTCAAAAATTTAAGGTTTGACTGCTCTACCAATTTTAGATTTTCTTTAGAAAATGCAAGCAAATTTCTGTCAGCCTCGTACATACCTGTGCAACAGAGTACTAAAGAAAAAATAGTCTTAGATTGAATTCCATTTACAGAATTACCTGGACTTTGAAATTGTACAATGAGATGAACGATTTAAAAATGCTATACTTTTTCTGATGAGTGAATATATTTTATGCAGGCCTAATTAGCCCATAAAACAAAAACCAAAACAAACAAACAAAAAACCCCACCCCCAAGTAAACAACAATCAAAACTGTGTAATCTTCAGGGCTTTGAATAATAAGGTAAATATGAAGAGCTAACAACTGACTAGCTATTCAGCTGATCCTTTGTTTTAATAGGGCTTTAGAGGGAAAATTATTGAGTGGCAGGGAGGTGACATTAGAATAAAAAGTAGAAAACATATAACAAGATCTAAATACAGAATGTTAACAAATCAGCAAAACCAAGTGATTTAGAAAAAAAGGGGAAAAAAGCATTATCTGAATAGTTGAAATAAGTAGTTGTAAGACTACTTTAACATTTGTATTTTATTAGATAGATGTACAAACCTATGATTTGATGTAGGTCAGTATTCTTGCCAGTCAGTTTGTATGGATTTTTTTAACAGATACTAGTACTAGTTAATACTAATAGATTGCATACCTTAATTATTCTGTCAGAATGGCATTTGATATGGATGGAAGCTTTTCTTGAATAAATAGCAATTTTCAGCACCTTAGTCAATGGGCAAAGAGAAAATATATTCAATGGTGGTACACAAATATACCTGTGTACAGCCACATACAGCAGTAAGCAAGAACAGTTCTGTAAGACCATAAGTCCTTTGGGTATATAACTTCTTTTCCTGTGCATGTTTGGCAGCATATAACCAATGACACCATTAACAATAAAAGGAAGTGAGAAGGTAAATTATAGCTTCCCCATGTAATTTCATAATTTTTCTCTTTAATGTGCCATGTGGCATTTCATTACAATTATCATGATTATAGTCAGAGACTAACAAGAATCTGGACCAGTGTATTTTTCTAAAAATGAAGATGCAGAATCTAAAGTTCTGCTGGTGGGACTCCACGCAAGCCACGCTGCCTTGGCTTAGGGTGAGCTGCTGCTGTAGAGAACCTGGACAGTTTTCTGAATGTGGCCCTCAATAGAAGACCCTTGACCATTCAGACTTGTATAGCAATGTTTCAAATCCTAACTAATCAATTTTATTTTATTTTCTCTCTCTCTTTTCTTTTTATTTAATGAAATAATTATATGATGAAAAAGAAACAAAATCCAAAATGTAAGTTGGTGGCAAATTGTAACTACCTCTGTTGTAATTCCATTCTGCCACTTTTTGCATAATTTTTGAAATACCAGTATTAACCCTGCATATCAGTTCTTGTATAAACCACTATGTGGACTCTGACAATATGTGGTTTATCTTTACTTGGTATTTCCGTTGGCAGTATCATTCAGCTGTCATGTTCAATGAGGTAAAACTTGTCTTTGATACTAAATCCTAAACACATGCACTACTATATACTTCATATTTGAAAACAAGAGAAAAAATCCTAAAGTTATCATATTACATGAAACCCCTTGTTTGCTGTCAGATTGTCCTTCAATCCTTAAGGAATTAACTGACACTCTTCAGGAAGAGATATATCCCAGAAATCTCAGTTCAAGGCATGATATCCTATCATACTACGGGGAAAGACAGAATGACTGCAGTATTTAGCAGCCTTTATGTGGGTTATGCTAATGGCAGAAACAAATCAGATTAAGACATACTTACTATTGTACATAAACCAGGCAGACCTTAAAACAAATATTCATTCATCATCTGATTCAGCATTCAGCTCCAGAATAACTCTCCCTGGGCTGTGAGTAAAGACTACAGCAAAGGGTGTTTTCAGCATCCTCAGCAGTCCCACACCAACCACGGAGCCAGTTTCTCTGACGCTTGGCTGCAGGTTGAAGGAAGAACAGCATGATTCCTGATTGATACCAACCAGTATGATTTCACCTGTGAGTGAATTCAGCAAGGCTGTTCAGCACTGGAGTCCTTGCAGAATATAATCCCATGTCTGTTTAAAACAACATGGTTTCAATCAAAACGCTTGATGACAACTGTCCAGGGAGTTTTTACTTCAACAGGCTGACCTGCTACTTAAAACAGAAGTTTCCAACACAAAACATACGACATTTTAATCCATGAATAAAACCAGGGGAACAGCCAATTAAAATAAAAAAAGTACAGGCAAAGCTCCCTCTCCCCTTTCCTCTCCTTTCTGCCATCCTTTCAGTGTCATTATCATTTGTCTAGCATATGCCCAGCTGTTTTTAATGCCATGTGATAAACATGAAAACAAGTTTGGGCTCTACCCAGTCCCTCTTGGCTCATGATCACACAAAACCTCCATGAAGGGGGAAAAATTACTTATAAAGATTAATGTTACCATTTTACAGACACTCTGAGCAAAACCATGAGCCAGAACCACAGGCCACTGAAAGGCATTGCAAAGTGAAATTTGGGTGATTGTCTTCTGAGTGATTTTACATAAAACACTCATTTCCTCTAACATGATTGCTGAGCTGACTTTTGCTTACATAAAATTCTTTGAAATGCTCCCTGCTACCCTCTTTATTTTTTTAATCTTAGTCTGGTTTCAGCTTTGTTCATTAAAAACCCATCAGCGAACTATTATGTTTGAATTCTGACTTAAACAGGCCACTTGGGGGTACTATGCCGTAAAGCCAAGAGAGCAAGCAACATAAAAAGGCAGACATAATCTCATTCACAGCCTAAATTTGCAGAAAAACACCTGGAATATAAATGTGTCTGGATAGGACCAGGGGTTTTGTGATTAATTGCAAGTTGTTGTCCGCAGAAGATAAAACTATACTGTGAAACCAAGTGAAAGTGTTCCTTGGGGCTTCTACTGCTTTCCTTCAGATGTGTGGGGTGGGAAGGAGCACAGTGAGACCCACAAGAAACAGATCTTCCCAGAGATAAAAAGAGCCAAGTATTGATACACTATTTATTTGTTGCCTTGTTAAGGCTATCGCAAATTAAGTGTTTATGCAAGGTTGCAACCTGGCTTAATTACCAGTGTTTCCCCATAATTTCCTGGTAGAAAACATACCTTGCCTAACCATTAATTCAACTAAGAATCAAGAGCTGTGCTATTAAAGCATATAAATGTGGCAAATGTCTGCTGAGCTGCAATTTGTGGAATAATTTCAGAAAAAAATTAGGTTAAAATTTCACTGCAAAACTAGCCTAAAAAATATCAAATAGTAACCAGCAATGTTAAAACAGTAACAAATCTTGATCTGTTGCCTTGATTAATTGAAGAAGTACAGAAATAGTAAATTTGCCCAGTATTTCACAGATTTGTAGTGCTCTTCATTCAAATGGAGCAATTATGTACCACAGCAAAATTGATTATTAATATTTCAGAATTACCAAATTTAATTAGACATATTAAAATAAGCTAAAACATTGTATCTAGTCATATGCTGAATCATAAATCCCAAAATGCCTTTATAATTTCCTGCTGGCCTTTAATAATTTTTTAAAAAAATTTGTTTCTCTGATCATGCACTTAGAGAAGTTAATGAGTACAGATTTCTAAAGCAGCCGGATGATTTAAGAAAATAAATTCTATTTCTAGCAGCCTCTTACTTGTCTAGCTAGTGGAATGTAAGTTACTAAGTAGCAACTTCTTTACAATGGGCATTTAACTTTGATACTTTTGAGTATTTTAGACACTAGCTCCATCTATGTAATGTGCTTAGTACTATTCCTCTCAAAATCAAGCTCAGACTCCTTTGGGTTAAAGATTTAGCATTTGGTCATGTGTGGAGCTTCAGCAACTGCCTAATAAAAATCATGCACTCCTATAGCTTGTAGTTTTCTGTAATGTGATGTAAGAACATAAAACAGGAAAGACCCTCTTGGATTATGAAGTCTAGACCCTTTTTATTGCAAATCATCTTCTCCTGTCTTGTCTTCCATAAATATACAAACTTATACTTAAATATAACTTTTTCCTTTTTATCCCTGTAGGAAAATTCCTCCAAAATCCTATTCCTTGAATTCTTAGAAGAGTAATTTCCAGTCTGTATTTACTCATAAAAAGTTTGCACTCATTTGTTTTTCCTGCTTGTATAAATTCTCCTCATTGATCTTTCTGGTATGTTCATAAAGGTCAAAAGCTGGGGTTTTTCAAGTCACATTAGATGTGTGAAAAATATTTTAGGAACACCTTCAGAATTATGTTAACCTTCAGAAAGATTTTTAAAGGTCAGCTACTGCAGATACTGAAGCTCTGAAAACTAGTTTAGTTTCAGCTGTATGAACCTTACCTGATTAGAATCAACATCAGTGTGCAAGTGCAGGCAAAGAAAGATGAGACTTCTCTGCTCAATCACTGAATAGATCATTCATTAATCCTTAAATCCAATAAATCCAAAAGGGCAAGTTTTTTTCAATGGTTTTCAATGAGTAGTCTTCTGTCTAGTTTAGCAGTTATTGGTAGATTTTTTGATTTGGAAGAAATTTGTCTTCAATGAGTTACTTCTTTAATATGTTGCCTACAAATATATGTGTACTCTGGATTCTACTTTATTTTCTCTACACACAGCCAGAATTTCTCACACAGCTCCTTTACTGTTTTCATTTCATCATGAATTTTTACTTTTACTGTCAAATCATGAATACATTAAAATCTTACTTTTCTCTTTTGACAAAATTAGTTTAATCCTATGCTATCTTAGAAATTTGTTGTGTTTTGTTTTGTTTTGTTTTGTTTTGTTTTGTTTCATTCAGTGATTGCTTAAACAAATGGCTTCCAACAGTCTCAAATTAAAGATCCCGAGTCTACAGCACGTCTCAGAATGGATTGTCCTTATTTTCTAAATCCTGGGAACACACAGGTAGATGAAATTTTTAATTGGTTTGTTTTGGAGTTGGGGAGTTTTTTTGTGGGGGATCTTTTTCTCTTTTTCTTTTTCTTTGTCTTTTCACATAAAAGCCTTTTTTTTTCCTTCAAAAAAATTAACCAATCCATTCTGTCAATAGTATAGGTTTTGGCTATGCCATGTCAATTCAATTACCCTCTCTATCTGAGTTAGAAGTGTTTCAAGAACCATCTGAATAACTTGTGCATCTCACAGTCTCACATGGCCTGGTGGAAAAGAAAGAGACTGAGCTCTTCAGAGCAAATTCATCACTGAAGTTTCAAAAACTACTTGCAAAAAGAAGGCTTACAACTTAATGATTTCATTGATTGTCATTAGTATTTGCAGACAGTGCATGTTGAAAAAAAACTCACACAAAAGTACTGCTTATTCAGGTCATGAATCTGAGTGAAAACATGATTTTGTCATGCTTCCTTGGAAATCAATGAACACACTTTAAAAGGAAATAAAAATAACCAACCGCTCTCTTCTCCATCTGCAAAATTCTGCATATGGTACAGTATTGTTTAGTGTTTGTTTTGACTGAACTACTTTGTAAGAAGAGAACAAGAAACATGTGGAATGTCATGTGACCTATACTGAAATGATTTTCTGGGTATTTCGCAGGTACAGCTGAAGAAAGGGGAGTTTTCAATAGAAAATGGTAAATCTGACTAAAGATATATAAAATTGATAGGCCAGAAGGCTGGGCAGGGTTGACATATTGGCAGGTTTGCAAATTATTGTACTGAGCAGTCAGTTTATGATTATGAAAACACGCAAATATTTTAGAGCTTTTTTCCCAAGCAGAAATAAACCTTGCCTCTATGCTCTGAGTCACTCTTGTTCTGAAGCACAGATAGCAGAGTGACCTTGTGTTGTACAGTGGTAATAGCCATAAAGGAATTAGACATAAGTACAGTGTTTCAAAGGAAGCTTGTTAATGGCCTCTCTCTCATCTCTACAGTCAGCAAAACTGTTTTTAACAGAAAAGCAAGAAATTATTTTGAAAGCAGACTGATATCTATTAATTAGAAATTTTGTCCCATTAAAAGAGGGTGGTGCAGAAAGAGGAAAAGTAGGAGAAGGACTTAAAAGCAGAGAAAGACTGAATGGTGCGAGATTTGTAGAGCATTTTTAGAAGGAAAGACAGATATTTAAGAGATTAAAAGTTAGAGATGGGTAAAATATACATGAGAAATGGACAAATGCACATACTTCAAATTTTTTTAAAGTGTCCTCATTTTGTGGACATTTTATACATATAATTTATACATTTTATACATATAATTTATTATTTATTTTTCCAAAAAGCAAGTTGTTATATACATACATTATATGCATATTGTCTGAAAAGAGAAAGGAAAATATTTTGATAATTTGACATAAACTTTCTAAATTAGCAAATCTAACATGCAGGACCAGAGCTCTGCAATAAACTCTCTATTTGTGGCTAACATAAATTCTTGCTCTTGCTTCATACCTCACATTGCCCACTACTCAACAAAGCAGAATGTTTGCAGGGTTGTGCTTAACTAGTATTAGAGGTGGTGGAGACCTTTTGTGGCTCAAAAGAGCCTTCTTACAACCCAAATGCCAGCTCTCCTGAGGGCTGGAAGGTTAATTAGGAGCCTAAGCCTGTGCTCTATCTTGCACTTTACAATGTGTTTTCCACTCCTGAGCCAAACACAATGTAACAGAGAGTTTGTCCCTCAATTCATTTTTAGGGCAGAGGAAGGGAAAATATTTGAGTAAATTGTGCCACACAGGTTTGTTATTTTACAGACTGTGTTTTGCAGTTGTCTACATAGGAAACAATGTATTTCCATACAGTTTCTGGTAGTCTATACAAAAGATAATGTTAGTTTGTTTGCATTAACTGTTTTTCAGAGTCAACTCTGAAGTTGATGTTGTGAGTAGCAAATATATTCTTCCTATAATTTTGCAGTAAATTTATTCAACCTTGTGCCACCTTGTCCAAAAGCAGTTCCCTAGGAACAACTTCTCTGAATATTTCTTGGTACTTTTTCTACTGTATTGCACCAGCAGTGACCAGGGATATAAAACAAACTTTAAAAAATGCTGAGCAGCAGCAGCTACATTTGCATTCTTTTTACATATAGACACTTCTCTAATTAACATCACATATCCTAGATTGAACCCCAACACAACTGAAGCATTCTTAGCTCTAATGGAGAGAATGTGTTAAATTCATTCTTTCTTTCTCAGTTTATAGTTCTCTTTCCTATTTCCGGTTTTTGGTCAGTTCTCAGGCAGTTTGAAGACTTACACCTATTTACATTTATTCTTTTTCTGTTTCTATCTCCATATACAGTATTTGATCCAAAACAAAAAATTGTGTCCAACTTCCATACAACAGAGCTATCAAAAATAGATTCTTCAGAGTATTTGCAGTCATGCAGAGACCTCTACAATGCTCAAGACACTACAGTTTAGCAGGCCATTTAAGGTAATCTTCTTCACTTATATTCTTCAGAAATTTTCAGAAGTTTACTAAAAATTTATTTAAATGTTGAAACTCAGATATGGAAAATACATTACAGCCTTCTCCCTCCCACCCTTAAAAAGATCTAGTGATCTCTCATGTCAGATGTTTGCACTGCTTGATCATCAGGTAATGAATCTGGAGTAGATGTATTTTGGATTAATTAGCTGGAGCATATAACTAGGTGATTATGTAGCATTTGCCACAAAATTTTCACCTATGGCCCTGGTTGCCTGTGTTCATTTTCTTCCAGCATGGTGGTGCTGGGGAGTTACCCCATACTTGTCTGTGATGCTGAGTCTGTCACCATCAGCATGGTCACCCTCCTGACTTATTGATTTGTCCTGGGTTTTGCTGGCTAATCTGGGAACAGACTTTGTTTTTATCATTCACTGCTGTCAATAAAAGCTTAAATAAAATTACAAATCTCTATACCAAGATAAGTAGTGGAGGACTGGGCCACAAATACCAGAGTCTGAGGAAAATGTCAGGTTAAATAAACTTTTTTCCATGGACATCAGTGTTTAAGTTCTACCTTGGTAGATAAACTAGTCAACAGGATATTTCAGCTAGGAAAAGAAATGCCAAGATTATTTGAAAGCATTCAGTCACAGACATGTTGTGCTGTTTCTAGTGTCTCACTATGATTCAGAGGGCAATTTCTGTCTTTTTGTCACTCAGAAGGCCTTGTCATCCTGCTAATTGTAGACAGTGCACCCACAGAAGAGTGCAACAAGGTTTTATGGACATGGCTTTCCTTATCCATATCAGAACAATCAGTTTGATATATTATGATGTATCTGGCCACTCCTGTTTCCTGTGTAAACAGGAAAATGTTCATCTCCATTTTGGCTGAGTCATTGTGTTACAGTGAATGCTTTACCACCCTGTCTGTACATTAGAATGTCAGTAGGTACAAGCTCCAGGCAGAGAGCTTCTCCTATTGCAAACAACAGCAAGAAGCTACAATGTCCCTGATGCTGAATCTCTCACCACCATCATAGTTATGCCTGCTAATTGACAATTATTTCAAGTTTACCTGTTGCACTTCAAACAGAGATTAATTAATTTAATTTATTTTTAATGCTATCCCACAGAGAATTGGAGAGGTACAAACAAAGATTTGGTATATTGGGGCAGAGAATCAGAAGCACCATTTGGAGGTTAGGGAAGAAGGGTACACCTTATTCAACTTTGTTCCCTGAAGAAAGAAGTAATGGATTAGTGTGCCAAATGCTTCCAGAAAATTGCAAATAAAATAAATTCTGACCAAAAGAAGTTAACTCTCCATCTAAATAGTGACGTTTGAGTGTAAGAAATGTAATGATCTATTTTGCAGAATAAAGCTGCATGTAATTTAAGTTACTGATCTCAATGACAGAAGTTTAGTCTGAATATCAGATTAATGTTACTGCTGTACAGCCAAGCCTGCAGTGTAGTGGGAATTATCCCCTTAATTCATATTAATAATTAAATATTAGTGAAAGTTATTTTTACTTACAAGATGTAGTAGCCTTGCTACGGAACATGAAAACAGGGACATGGGACAGACCCTTCACCAAGGGCAAGTCCTGCCTGACCAACCCAGTGCCCTTGAATGATGAAGTGACTCCATGAGTGGACAAGGGAAGGGCTACAGCTTGTATCCCTCTGCTCTGCTCTGGCAAGACCTCACCTGCAGTGCTGCATCCAGCTCCTGGGGTCCTCAGCACAGGAAGGACATGGACCCGTTGGGGTGAGTTCAGAGGAGCGACACAGCTGATCAGAGGGTTGGAAAACCACTCCTGTGAGGAGAGACTGAGAGAATTTGGGTTGCACAGCCTGGAAAACTAAAGACTTCAGGTTGTCTGAGTTGTTTTTCAAATTCCATTTTGAAAAGATGAGAACTATGAGAAGTAGTCTTGAATCTGATTGTAATAAGACTAACAGCAACCACTAGTTTTTCCCTTCTTTTAATCCTTTTTGTTTATGATTAAGGTAGTTTAAGTCTCATGTATGACATCTGTTTTCTTTTCTTTACACTTGAAATACCATGATTGAATCTCCATGGACTTGATCTTTATATAAGCTTTTACAATTTCAAAATCTATGTAACATATATGTTATTTGTTTTAGGCATACTATTTTAGTAAAGATTATACAAAGGCTATGCTGAATGGGGAGAAAGATCCTAGGAAAAGTGGCAAAGCTGTTAGAGATAATTCTAAACGTCAAACATTAGGATTTAACTAGATGACAAATAAGACATTAAACAGAGCACAGTCTTTGCAGAGATCTTGACATTACTTTGTAATGGAAGGAGGATTGCAGACATGAATTGAGTTCAAAGTCTTCTAATGGTGCAGGGTGAGGGACACTCCATAGTTGATGTCAGTGTGGTTTCTGATTTAACTCTTGAATGGCAAAAATATGCAAAAATAAAATAAAATAAAATAAAATAAAATAAAATA
>VWYP01003954.1:9665-27257 GCA_013400435.1 Pycnonotus jocosus | reverse complement strand
AAAACAAAAAAACAAACAAAAAAACCCCAAAAACCGAAACAAAACCAAAGCAAAACCCAAAAAAAACCCCAAAAAAAAAACAAAACAGAAATTAAAAAACCACAAACAACAACAAAAACCCCAAAAAACAAACAAAAACCCCCACAACCCAACAAAAACTAGCAGATACACATATGGAACTGGCCATTTGGCTTATTTTTTATGATAGTTTATCCAGCTCTGTTGCCTAAAATACTTATGCGGTATCTTTCCACAATGTGATGCTCTTCATAAGCTAAATACAAACATGCAAACAGATCCACCTCCAAACTCACAGCTTGAAACAATAATCTTTAGAAGAGGGGACTGTATGCCATTTGATCAGAACAACCAAGAAAAAACAGATGTTAAGAACAACAACACACCAACTACCTAGTGCAATTGAGTGTGAAGTTCAATTTTACTTATTGTATGGTTTCTGTATTGAATTTGTAACCCCACTACTTTAATTACTATGGAACCAGCTGCATCGAGCTCAAGATGAGATAATTATTAAAAAGCCAGAATGACTTCTACCATGTTTTTCACCTAGAGAAAACACAGCTATAAAATTTTGTGTCTCAGGAGCTTTTCGTGTTGAGATTTTAGTACTGACTCTTAAAGGATGAAAAATAGTTATCATTTTTCATCTCCTATTTCTAGATTGACAAGGATTTAAGTAAAACTCCCAGTGGCTCAAGGGTAAGTACTGCTTACTATGAAAAACAAATTGTTTAATTCTGCTACTGAGCTCTGTAGAAGCATGGCAAAATACAGAAGCTATTTGAATTATAACTAATGACAATATCGTTCTACTGATGGGAAAGAAATTACATTAAAATGGTAAAAAGAAAAAAATAAAGCATCTTAACTTCTTTGGGAGAAAAGCAATTTCTAATTTGTTTTCTTCTCAACTCAGAACTATGAAAAGTGGAAAAAAGATGGAGTTGAACCAATTTTGATTTGCTAACTCTTGCAAGCATCTTAAATGAGATTAATTAGCAGTTAGAATATGGCTGAGGAAGGAAAGGCATCCAACTGAACTGGACTTTTCATATTTTCACATAGATGTTATTATGGAGGATCACAGAGTTGTTGAGGATGGAAGAGATCTGTGGAGATCAACTAGTGCAACATCTCTGCTCAAAACAGGGGTAGCTGGAACAAAACTTTCAAGGCTATGTCTAGACAGGCTTTGGATATCTCTAAGGGTGGGGATATTACTAAATCCTTTAACAGATACATTTACATAACAGAGCCCCCCTTGCAGCATACAAGCAGAAGGTATTTAGTCTTACATGTATCTCATCTGATTCAGGAGCCTGTTAGGCTGACATTTTGAATTTTCTTTCACCTATTTCCTTTTATGCACAGTAAGCCACAACACAGGGACCGCTGTCATTGAATACCTGGCTTTAAACTGAGCAGACAGCTGCTGCTCTTTGACATCTGTAATAGCTCTGTAATCTTCACTTTTAAAAAGTCATGTTTTTATGAATATAGTATAAAAGTCTTCTAAATTTGACTAAGGAGACACATGCAAGCTCCAGACAAATTTCTGAATCTAACATTTATGGATGGCAGGAAACATGCGTACCTTTGAGGGTGTTTTCTATAAATGACAGTAATCTTCCAAAATAAATAGCTACTCCAAAGAAATTCTACTACATTGCAGCATACTGACAGCTCATGCAGTCCTGCCTTGCCACAGAGTGCTGAGGGGAAAGTATTACTGCTAAACTCTCTGTAGGCATTAGCTAAAGCTCCGTTCGGCTGCATTAAGATTGAAAAAATGGAATGAGACAATTAAGTGTTGGAGGGAGCTCCCAGTGAGTGTCCTCTTGTGAGACTTTTGCTGAAGTCTTGCAGAGCAACCTCCCCCTGCAGATGCACTCAAATAATACATGCCAGAGATAACAAATCCTCTGACACTTCAGAGAAAATTTTCCACTTTTGGAAAAGTAAAGACAATAGGAGGTGTGAAATATTTTCCTATAGTCTTCACAGAGAGTATGTGGATATACCACAGGAAACCCAAGAGCTTTAACTGTTCCCCTTTATCTCAACCACCTCTTTCTTGCTTGGAGTCAGAAGTTTTGTATCATGTACACAGCTCTGGACTGCTGACCTGCAAGGGCAAAATGGAAATGTCACATCCATTCAAATGAAGTACATATCACCCACACAAGGAATTGCTCTCCTAGGTCAAATGGAGAAGAAAACAAGATTGTGATCTTTGTTCCCATCTGTTTCTCACTCCTACTTTGTGTAGGCTGGTGCACTGTTGTCAGCAACCTTCCACTCCAACAAGTGGAAGGGTGATGATTTCTTCCATTTACTTTCCTGAGTACTTTTAGGTTAAAATCTGAGCTCATACTTTTAAATTTAAGCTAGAATAGGGAAAAAAAAAAACCAAACCAAACAAACAAACAAACAGGAAAACAGGATGTCTTGCATAAAGATAAAAATTGGCAGTAGAAGTTCACCATGTTTTCTTTATGCAAGAAAAAGTTTTCAGAAGGAACTCTTCCTCTTCTTTCTAAATTTCAGCCCTGAGTACCTTGTGCTAGTAATAATTTTTTTTCCTTGACATTAAACACAATAATTCAAATTAAAAGAAGAAGGTTTGGAAATATCTGCAACTTCAAATTAAAGTCTCTGTACCTTATTAAAAAGAAAAGCTGAACTTCAGATCTTTAGAATTATTTTATTACCTGTAGTATTATCTACATCTCTTTGCAAAAGAAAAAACTCTTATGAGACAAATGACAGACAATTACTGCCTGGGTAACAGGTGGTGTCAAAGGTCAAGTCATCACAGTTATGTAGTCCTTCTGAGCTGTCCTTTTAATTCAACAAAACTTTAAAAGAGGGAGGGGATAGGGGGGATGTTAAAGCTCTTAATATTAAGACAGTGAATGTTCTAGCATTGACCTCAGTAGAAGAAATTTCTAAGAAGGTTTTAAATAATCAACATCATCATCACCACCATTAGCATCTTGTGTCCTTAGTATTTATTAAACAGATTTATATTTCTGATTTGAGATTTTATTGAATACTTATTACAGTTTGCATTTGCTGTCCTAAACTCTTTAATGGTAATTTAAGTGGTGTTATTAATTTCATTGGACATCATCATAATTGTGAGGTAGTAATTTTATTTACCTTAACAATAGATATAATCATGAATGAAAAGAAAATTCCATATGTCTGAGAGAGCAAGAAGTGTCTAAACTCCATGGAATCTTCAGAGGTAAAAGTTCCCTTTAACAAAAACTTTTTAATTTAATCTAGCTGGTTTGCTTTGTGCCAAAGAAAATCAAATGACCTCATGTTGAGTTAGACCAGAACATTTCAGATATTTCCAAGACAGATTGTTTTAGGATAAATATGCTTCACAGAATGTATAATAATGCCCTACTACTCTTAATCTTTGTGATCACTTATTTAATTCATCCCCCTTCACCCAACGGTGTCAGGCAGCCTTACTTATTTCAAGGTAGGTGTCTGGTAGTGAAATACATGCATACAAAGCCCAAAGCACTGAAAAAATAATAATTTTCATGGTGGGAAATCTTAGAGTTATACAGATATATTACTGACGTTTAATACACAGGTAACAGGCTTACATATACCTGTCCAGTTTATCCACCTCCAAAACCATACAAAAAACAAATCTCCTCCACCTCCATTTCTATAGTTTTGCTGAAGAGGTCAGAGTGTGCCACACCTGAAGTTTTAAATATCCCTTTCAAGTGCCAGAGAGAAACCAACGACATGGGAAATCTAGCGTTATTCATGTACTGTCATTGCTTGGAAAGATTTTGCTCTGATCATGAAGTTTTGATTAAAACCTTTTATACTCTTATACTAAAAGCATTTATACTTATAGCCCAAAGTTTCATCTTATCTGCTATGAAATACACAGGAAATAAAGCATAAAAATAAGTCCTATTATAAAGAACACACTGGGAGTTAAAAGTCTGTTATTGCTTTACTATAGAATTAGGCTGTCAAAAGCCAACTGGGTTTACACCTGTAACTAAGCAAATCCTGAAACACAAAATGCCTGTGATACAAAGTAGTAAAGATTTGAAGAATAGGTAGTGGAAGGAACGAACAATAGTATAAAAGCTAAAAAAATGAGAGACAGTAAAAGTCACAGATTTTTCCCTCTCAAGTTCACAAAATATAAATATGGTTCAAATTAATTTCAAAATCAATTTTGTCTTGAAAAATATATACAAATTACCCAAATGGCTTTTGTATGGGGAAACACATATTACTTCCAGTAATTAACACTGGTGCGGTTGGCCTGGTCTTTTGTGTACTAGTTTTAATTAAAAATCCATTTTCCATCCACGGAGAGAAGGAAAACAATGATTTGCCATGGAAATATTGACACAATGCAAAACACAAATAGGACCAGTTCTGCCTCTAGACACAAGTGATTCATACTGCAGTGAATCACTGTTCCACACAGGCAACTTGATTTCCTGGCTCTATCACTCCTCTCTTTACATCCTAAAACATTATGCTGGAATGTTGGCCATAATATTAACTTACACAGCTACTTTACTAATAAAGACTACCAAATTATCTACGGAACTACACAAGTTGTTCTTCTGTGTCACAGAACTAGATAGCAATGCCATGCTTCATATAAAGCCTCCCATTCTTGTACCTTTGAAGATTAGGTCAGTATGCCATATGGTTAACCTCAAGTTCCCTCAAGGAAAACACTTCTTTATAGTCAACATGTCTAAGAAGCTGTAATTACTTGGCCTTAATTCTTTGGGATTATTTCAGCTGTATTCTCTTGTGCTTATTTGTTATTTTGTACTGTTTATTGAGAGCTAGTTGTTTGCTTGATGTTGTGCAGGCATCAAGAAGTAGATTGAATAATGCACTTTTTAACTTCTAATGTTCTCTTTTTCTTTTTGTTTTTTCTTTTTTTTTTCTTTTTTTTTTTTGCAATAGAGCATTGTCATTTTGATGTTTCACATAACACTTCTAACTCAACTCTGAACTAGGAATTTATATACAATTTTCCAGGATGACTAGAAAAATAGTTTGTACTCTCATGAGCTAAAAACCATATAACCAAAATACAAAGCATTTAAATTCCATAATCACACGTTGTCCTGTTATTACAAAGAAAGGCAGCTTGTAACAAAACTCCGCTTCCAGTTTAGAGACTTTTGAAAGTTTTGATTCACATTTTGAGACTATGATCCTTTCCTAGCCTGTTATCCAAATCCTTCCTGATTTTAAGCCAAAAGTCAACAAAATTAAATGAAGATGAAATGTGGCCAGATAATTTTTGGTGTAAAATTAATCTTGCAAAACCATTTTGGACTAGCAGGATGTTAACCAGGTAGTGCTTTATGTAATCAGACTAAATATCTATTTGTTTGCTGATATATTGCCGTCTTTGGCTCAGGGATTTCTAGGTGCAACAGCAAGAAGTTAACATTTCTTCAAGCTCATGACTGGGCATCTTTCTGAAAAAGGAAAACCACAAACATGTGATGGAAATACAGCCATGCCTTGTTAAATAATATGAAGCATGGCAGTTGTAGCTATTCTGTTCTTCCTGCTCAGCATTGCAACAGTAGGAAAAACCTGATGAGGAGAGAAGTTGCCACGTGGTGAATTATCTGTTCTGTGAAATTCTGAAATAAATGAATTATACTTTTCCTAGCACTTAGACTGTTCCTTGAGAAAAGAAAAAAAATAAGTATCAGACACAGCCAAATGCGTCAGGCAGATGTGGCTGGAGAAGCTACCTGAGGTGCCAGCTGGATTTATACTAGCATTCTTGGAGAGACTGAAGACACGAATGGCTGCTTTGAATTTAATCTGTGTTATTTCCTGCCTGCTGGCGTTACTTACAGGACATTTGCTGTCCACTCTGTTATGCCCTTCAAATGTCGGGTTTGAGTCTTTTTCTTCAATTTTCTTTCAATTTTATTAATTTTAATACTCATTTTTCATTAAAATGATACAAAAATACTAAATTTTTGCCTTAATCATTTGGCTCCAATCACATTGTTCTTAACTGAAGACAGACAGCAGTTCATGGTAAAGAGCAAAGGCAAATGGTTAATACATTTTGAAATATATTTTTGGCAATAAAATAAATTTGTAAAATAGTTTCTGACTTTTTTTTCTGAAACAAAGCTGTTTTCTAGAACTGCTAGAAAGTTTCTGTGATACTATTGCCCTTGTGAAGCTTATTTGCAGCTCTCATTGTAATTATGTAATGTGAGCCCTGCTAGTGACAAATGACAGTTTGTCCAGAACTTTTATTTAGAAAAGCTGAATCAATAAACTTGATTAAAATTGGTAGAGTTGACTCTAATCTTACTGGCCAAATATTGTGCTCCACCACCTAGTAGTGTAGCAACCAGGTGTTGTGAGGCCAAACTGTGCTGGAAATACCAAGGCACAGAATTTAAAAGATTTTATATGGACTATGTCCATCAGCTTACAAAGATGCAAGGATTAGTGCATTCATATGCAAGTATGCACAAATATATCTACAATATATTGTAGATATATTTGTAGATATATCTGTATATATGCGTATATATGTAGATGCTCACACGCATTCTGGATGTGCATGTCTGTTTCTGTAGCTTTCAGATACTGAGTGCTTCCCAACAGATGTGTTATGAACACATTTGGATAGTGTTGAGTCTTGAACCCTGTGTTTTGTTTCATCACTTAAGTAGTTCTGTGACAAATAAAATTCTAGAAGTTTTTTTAATTGGGTTTCCTTGGGTTCTTGAGCTTTTTTTCTTAGTATTTTTTTAATAGAATGGTTAAAAACTCAGTGCATTGCAGTTCTATGCAGCTATGTCCATATTCCTGCATGAGTCTGCCCACAACCTGTCAGGGCCCTATCAATTTTGTCTCAACCGGTCAGCTCAGCAAGAAGTATCACGCACTATGGCTTTGTGAGAATGCAGCTGTGCCAACTGACCAGCAGCTCTCTGTGAGCTTACTGCCTGGCTAGCTGTTATTTCTTGGCTGCTGGGTGAGGCTAAACAGAACAACTCAACTCTGATGGATCAAACAAGCAGCTCTGGAGCCTGAATGAGGCCCCAGGGCAATACTTTGTGCAGGCTGGCTGAAAGAGCTGAATATCTTTGAAAACTCTGTGTCTGTCAAATTTTGTTGAAACTGTCCAAGGCACTCCAGGGTACCAGTGAGAGAAACACAGACGCACAAACAACAAGACTACCTAAGCCTTGTTTCCTCAGGAAACCAGGCTAAAAATGTGCCTAGAGATATTTTTAATGTTGCAAACTGTTAAGCAGTCCTCAAGATGAAGAAAAGAAATATCTACACTACGTAATATTTGGAGGAAGATTTCAGTGTGCAAAATGAGAAGAAGTGTGAAATCCATTCAGTGTTGTACAAACCAAAGATTTTGGAGTGAAAAGGAGTGCTTTTGCTTTCCACAATTTACACTTAAATGAAATCAGTGCCAATAACTACAACAACAGTAACTTTTTTTCTTTATATCCTTACAAACCAGCTCATGGCAACAGCATGTCTCTTGTTGAAGCAAGGTTAATTTTATTAGACCTGCTCAGAAATTTTCTGTTGCATGTTGTGTTTTTGTTCTCTTCCAGAAATATTTACAGATGCCTTCCATTTCCACAAAAATATGGCACTCACTGCATATCTGGCCTGATATTTTGTGAGGTTTGCTCATGACTTTCAGATCACATCCTATGTTCTTAATTGAAGAGAAGGGTAATGTACCTTGAACGTGGAATACAAATTAACAAATCTGGCTGAAAGAATATTCTTTTTCTTTTTATGAGATTGACTATCCAGACATACAGTGTCAAGAACCTGTAATGCAAATATGGACCTGTCCTCAGCACAGAGACAGGTGGGTGGAGCTTTCAGTGCTGTTTATTCAGTACCACACATGTCACTGCTGGGGAAGCAAGCTTTCCGAAAAACACCAGCCCTGGAAACGGAAAGTTGGCCATTTTTTCCTGGCTCTCTGCAGGAAAAGGCACTGGGTCAGCCTGGCAGGCCTAGACCCTCTCTGCCACTGGCAGCTCCTTCTCTCTGTTCCTCTGAGGCACAGCTTTTGTGGTTTCGTGCTGAAAGACAGCAAGGGCGAGCCCGAGATGCCACTCTGTGAAAAAGAAAAGAGAGAGTGGCGGCGGCGCAGGGCCAGGCCGTGTGGAGCCCAAGCCCCAGCAGAGCCGAGTGCTGGAGACAGCTGCGCGGCCGAACCGAGGGAGCGGATTCACCCGGGCAGAGCACCTGAGGCTACAGCGATGATCCAGCTTCCAAGGGGCTTGTTCGATGCTGCTCCTCATTGTTTTCCTGCATTGAGGGGGTGTGAAGGGGGATGGATGCAGGTGTTAAGCCACGAAAACACCTGTTTATTCAGTGGTGAATACCCTTTGGTGGATGAAACACCCTCTCTCTTTTTTACATTCTGTGTAATTACAATTGTTGTGATTTTTGTGATTTTCAGTAAACTGTGATTCCAATTTATAATTTCTCCTAGTGCTCCTCCATTATTGAAAGGGGCAGGGGGAAAAGGAGCATCGTGAGCGGGTTTAATTTTCCAGCTCTGTTTTAAATAGCACAGCACCTGCTACCAAAATACAACTGATAATGTCAAAAGATGGTGAGAGCAGAGAGAAGTATATACTGAAGATGCTGAGTAGTATCTTCATAATTTCGAAAATGTGAATAGTCCCATAATGTTAATGACATTTTCTACAAACTTGAAGTTACAGACCTGCTAAAGAAATAGAATTGAGGCCCGTTTTATCAGATTTACCTGGGAAAATATTCCTAACATAACCTGGTGACTAGATAACTCCTTCTAGAGTTGACATATAAGGTTTAGAAATGTATTCAAATCTGCTTTACCACTGGAAAACATTTTATTCTCTTTCATTATATATATCTGCATTTCAGTAGGCACAAATTACTTTTCTTTCTAACAAGATCATAATTCAGATTAAGGTCCAAACAGCTCTTAATCAACTCATTGCAAGCTAACAGATCCTGCCCTCTCAATAAGTGCCATCCTTGCGTGAGTCCTGTCCTGTACCAGGACCTCATAAGATTTTGAGGATCCCAAAGGCAAAAAGAAGGGTATGAGGACTGACACAGAGAGAGTGTGAGTTTTCTCCACTGCTTGCCTGCCTGAACTGCCTTGTCATTAGGACAGTCCCTGGCACTATTTTGTCTGAGACCAGCTCGTGCTTTCCCAAACGTAACTTTAGGAATAGCAAACTCCAGAAACTGCTCCAGCTGGGAGGACTCTAGAGTGACTGCCCTGTTTCAGAGGACCTACCTGCAAACAGGAAAAGCTGAGATATGTGTACTCAACCCAGACTTTGCTACTTGGGTTTGGAGCCAGGATGTGGGCCCTGGTCTCTCTTATTTGGCAATAAATCTCCAGATTGGGCCTTAGTGTCTACACTTGGGTGCTTAATAGAGCATGATAGTGCTGAAGCCTGCTGTGGACAAGCTGGTGTAACAAAAACCAGTACTTTTTCAGAGATAATTTCAAATATTGCAGGATATACAGGAGCAGATAAGAGTGTGCACAATAACCCAGTAATTCATCTGGGCCCCATGGATAGATCACCTTATTTTGGAGATAGTAGCTATGCTGTTGGCAGTTTCACAACTCTGTTTGGCAAAAGAGATGGGAGTTTACTCAAATTTTCAGGGAAAACTGTATTACCTCATATGACTAGGAGAGGTGGTAGAAATGGAATTTTTGTCCCATCCAAAATTGCCTGTAAGGAAATTCATGAATTTTTTTCTTTCCTTTAAGTGCTGACAGTTGATGAGAAGACTCACTTACATAAATTATTTCATTTCACTTCAAAATGCATTTACTTAGGTATAAGTTCTGTGATATGATTTCTCATGCGCATTCATGAGAATGCATAAGCAAAGAGGTGAAAGTATTAAATTATTTAGTTAGCTGGTCTTTTAGGATATAGAATCACAAATTTCTCTGAGATTCCACTGTGCCTTTTTTGGGTACACAAGCTACATTTAAGCTTTCTCCTGTGTATTTTTTATCTATTGCTTCTTATTAGAAATCCATAATCCTCCTAATTCCATGTGATTTTAACGTACACATTGCCTCTGGATTACTAGGACACTATATACATAATGCACGTTTTCAACAATTCTTTCAGATAAATTCCATATATGAAAAACCTAGGATTTTTTTTCCTTTTTTACTACAAGTATGCCTATTTTCATACAGCTGAAATTCCAGTTATTTGAAAGGTGCAGAAATACACGGTTCTAAGGAATTCAGAAAACATTGGCCAACAACGTTTCCCTACCATGTGCAAATGACCTTAATTTGCATCTACAAATTTTGAAAACTGAGCAAAAACAAAGAAACAAAAATTATTTTTCAGACAAAAGTTATCAATGAACTTTTTACTGTGATTTTTGTCTTATATAAAGCATTGCTGAAAATTTTTGTTTTCATTTGACAATGTAAATAGACCACAATTAGTGTGTAAATTCATAAGTTGAAAAATGTCTAAACTATATGTTAATATCCACAGAATCACAAAAACAACTGGGTTGTAAAAGATCTTTTTGATCATCCAGTTCATCCTATGACCCAATACCACTGGGTCGATCAGACCACGGCACTGAGTGCTGCATCCAATCTTTTCTTAAAAACCTCTAGGGACAGTGACTCCACCATCTCTCTGAGAAGCCCATTCCAATGGCCACTCACTCTTCTTGTGAAGAACTTCTTCTTACAGCTCAGCCTAAACTTCCTCTGGCACAGAAGGCTAGTGGGAAAGGCCATGTCCTCTTGTCCCATTACTGATTATCTGGAAGAAGAGATCGACCTCACCCAGCTACAGTCTCTTCTCAGGAAGTTGAGGAGAGTGATAAGGTCACCCCTGAGCCTCCTCTTCTCCAGGTTAAACACCCCCAGCTCCCTCAGCCACTCCTCACAGGACTTGTGTTCTAGACCTATCACTTGCTGTCCTTCTCTGCTCCAGGATCTCAGCATCCTGAATCCTAAATTGAGGGGCCCAGAACTGGACATGGAACTTGAGGTACAGCCTCACCAGTGCCAAGTACAGGGCAAAAGTTGCTGCCCTGGTCCTTCTGGCCACACTATTGCTGATACAGGCCAGGATCCCATTGGCCTTCTTGGCCACCTGGGCACAGCTGGATCATGTTCAGTTCCTATCAATTAGTATCCCTAGATCCTTTTCTGCCTGGGCGCTGTCCAGTGCCAATAACCAAAACCCACTGTTTTTAAGCTCTGTTTATTTGTTATTTCACTTTGGATAATTGAAACAAAAAAGAAATATGTACATTTCTTGAGTACTCAGTAATTACACCTTCAGAGAATATGCCCATAAGTACCAGTCTTTGGAAGTAACACTCTACCAGTCTATCAAATCAATAATTCCTACACTGAATACTTCCCAGGTACTTCCCATTCAGACATCTCTTGTACGTAAAATGAGTATAAGTACAAGCAGCCCTGTAGCTCAGGTTTCCAATGCTTTTGTAACTTGAGAAAACAAGCGGTGTTTTACAGCTGCTCATGGGTATCTACCTCTTCTTGTTTGTTTTTTTCTCTTCTTCTTGCTGTGGCTGGCATCTCTTTCTCATCCTCATCTGTTTATTTAGTGATACAGTGCAGCTGCAGCAGAGATAGTGCATTAATAAATTGAACTGGGCCCATGTGCCTCTGGCCCAAGTGCCTGGGGTTTTTTCTGTGCTGAGCTCCTGCTGTAGGGAATGCACAACAGGGACACTGAAGTTAGTTGAAGGCAGGATATGCTTGCTTGAACTCCCCAGCCTGCCTCAGTATTTCCAGGGCTAACTGCTGCCTTATCTATCTGGAAAGGTCCATAAAGTTTCACATTTCTATGCTTTCAAAGTATTTTTTTCTGTTTTTACCTTGAGGCATTAAAACTTCTATTAAATATAATTTCAAAGCAAATTAAGTACTTTTGTTCTAAAATGTAAAATATGTAGAACTTTTGGTCTAATACAGAATCACTAATGAACATTTTTAAATAAATTTTTAAGCCAAACTTTAAAATTATTTCCTTCTTCATTTAAATATCGAAATCTAAAAGGCTGTTTGCTGCTTTCTGCTCTGCTGGTTATTGCTTGACTTTTTTGTGGTTTGGTTTTGATGGCATCTCTAACATGCAAAGCAAATATGAAGAGCAAAGTTGTACTGCTCTTTGGTTGTGGTGTCTTCTTAATAAAAGAAGATAATTGCTCTGAACTTGTTTTGGCAGACAAAAAAGTTGTTTACAATGTTTTGTCTCTTGCTTTAATTGTGCTGAGAAGATATGGCTATTAGAAACATACTTTTATTTCCATTTGTTTGTTATGACTACCAGTTTAGGATTTGCCTAGTTATTTACAAAATAATTTTTCCTTGACAAAGAACTATTTCTGAAAACAGTAAATTTCACCTAACTTTTATATGTATTAATGATACTGCAATTTACAGTCCCTTTCACAACAAAAGGGGAGTTTTTCTCGAGTTAGTTGTGAGGTACTAGCAGTAGGAGCCAGGTAAAAAGCAGCTGCATTTACATTTAAGATTTTTAATTTAAAAAATTATTTGATAGTAATAGTTCAGACTGGTAGCATAAAAATATTACTAATAGTAATTTCCTGAAGACCTTTTCTAAGAGCAGTACTGAGTACTTACTGATAGTCTTTGCTGTATTTTAATGATAATGGAATATACCCACATTACAAAGAATCTAGTTAAAATATCTAAGAGCTGTTAGTTATAAATCAGCAGAACTATATAATTTACTTTACTGAGTCAGAGATGGATGACACAGATTTCCTTTGAAATCCCCTGTTGTTATGGGTACAGTGCCTTTGATAGTGAGATCTCTTTTTTTTTTTTAACACCAATCTATTAAATTAAAGGAGGGCGGTATAAAACTGATGAGGGTTTTTCCAGATCTGTTAAAAGGCTGATTTAAAAATTACAGTTTATATGGGTAAATAATTTGAGATTGATTAGATGCATCTTGAAAAAAACAGTGCAAATAGCTTATTGGCGCTTTTTTGTCTGTACAGTTCATGTGAGATTATCAACAAGAAAATAGAATAATAAGGTAGGATTGTTTTTTTCAGCATTATATTTTAGTATCACAAAATTTTCAAATGTGCACATACACTACTATGAACACTGAACTCACTAAGAACATTGTTACAGACACAGAGTCAAGCATGTACAGAACTTGGACTTCCAAGAGCACACAGACATCTGACAATATAATGCGAGACTTCTTGCCTGTAAAGCCAATATATAATATAGAAACACATACACAGTGTGTGTGCCTAATTTCAAAATAGTGTTTCAAAAACAGAAGGATAGGTTTCTAAGTCCCTTCTCCTTCATAAAGAAAAGTAATCTAAGAACTTTTGCAGTTGATCAGAGTCTCAAGAAGAAATAAAACTGAATAGTGACTAAGAAAAAAATTAGAAAAAGGGGACAGAACTTGAGTGTATTTTAGTCTAGTTCATCCCTAATCTTTCACTCATGAGTACAAAACCACATGAGTGAGAAGTTTACCAGAATAAAGAGTTAAAAAAGGGACATAAAGGACCTGGAATACTAAGGAATGCTATTAGCACAAGGTTGATAAACATGACTGATCTTCTGCACTAAAACTCTTATGTAAACTTGATTAATCATTGTCATGAATGTTAGTATGTACATTCTTTTAAAATAGTAAATTAATTTGTCAAAACCCCCCCACACACCACTTGTGCATTCTTTGAAGAACAATTTTTCTCCAAATGTTCTTCAATTGGTTTTAGAGTCATCTGTTACAAAACAATTTAACACAATGTTAAAAAAGATATGCTCAGAATTCCAGATAAAATGGTGTTCAAGAAAGAAACTGTTTGTTCCCTCCATTGTTTTATTGAAGGAATAATGGATGATGCACATAAAAATCTGAAAAATGTGGATAATGGAATATAAGTTATGTTTGTCGTTAAGAAGGATGTGTAAATGTTAATCCAAATTATGTATTGCTATGTGTTTTGCATCATTATAGTCACATACTTGGAATAAATGTGGGCCTGGAACAAAAATTATGCTTGTCCTCATGCAAACCTTTGTTTCTCGAGTAGAAAAATAAATTGTTTCTTTAAATTAAGAATAACAATCAGGAAAATATAAGCTAGTTTTCTCACACTATTAAAGCTGCAAGACAAATAAACTTGAATTGTTCAATGAGGTTTTTCAAATATGAATTACAATTAACAAATCAATTTTTTACTCTGTACTCTTGGAAGTTAAAGCACATTAATATTTTAAGTCTATTTTCATTCTCCTTTATAGGATAGCATGTCTATTATTTTATTGTCTAGATTTGCAGTAACAAGAATCATTAGAAAGAGATATGTCTTGGAAAACCAGCTGCTTTTGATATATAAACTTTATCTCAAGCAACCTTTTTATTGGCTGTAAGCCTGTCTTAATGGTTTATGTCATTGTATCTAAATGTTTATTAAAAAACTAAGTCATTAGGTCACCAAGTTAATTCACTCTCTAGAAGTTAAATTGGGGGCAGAGAGAGAGATTTTAGGAGATGTTGAGGAGTGTCTCAGTCGAGTGTTACACTGAAATGTATGTGCTTAATTCCTTGAGGACATATTCTTCATAACAGCTTAAATATGAATGTCATCTTTAAAACTCCTGCCAGGACTTACAACTGAACTCAACAGAATCAAACAACTCAAAATAGAATAGATGGAAAATGCTGAAAACTGTTATAGTATGTTACAGTTTGGCCCCAATGGGCTGAATAAACGAAGTTCAAGAAGAGAGAGAAGATGATCGATGTCTACATAGGAGAAAATCCTCTTCTTCTTTTTTGTGTTGCCGCAATTCTGTGAAAATTCTATCAAGTCTATACCAAAAGTCATCTCAAAAACAGTTTATACAGACTTAAACATACTGCATGTAAGATTTTCAAATAAATATAAATTTTAATTTTGTGCAAAAAAATGATCCTAGCAGCTTCTAAATTCCTCTGGAGTAAAATAAACCTTTCATCACTTTTTTCTCCACTGATATGATAGGTTACATTCAAATTAGCACCTTCAGCCTGCATGTTTTCCTCCATCTGGACAAAACAAACCTATGATACATGTCACTCCAGTTCTTTCTTCCCTTAAGGCAAAATAAAGAGGAAAAATGTCAAACCCCCATCTTCCTAAATGTGAGAAGTAAAAAATACTATAGAAGTTTCATCTGCTTCCTAAACGAAACCTAAAGTCTTTCTCATTTGCAAGAAACCTCTAAAAATAATAGTGTTTACTTTTCACATACATACAAGCATTCACAGACTCTTATCAAAGAAATTTGGATAATAAAATTTATTCATTTTCACCTCCTGTTTTAGCTAGATAAATCCTTCACCACTTTATTATGTCTCCAGTTTTGAAGGGAACTNAAATATATGGCTATGTAGAATAGTCTAGTATTAGCAAAGTAGACCATGTTCTGAAAGATGTCAAGCTTGTTTTAAGGAATACAGCCTTTCAAATTAAAAAAAGGCTTCTTTTGACCTCTGCAAAGCCCATGGAGAGCAAACCTCCAGCTGCCACATGATGAACAAAACAAGATCACAATGATAAACTGACATTAGCAGCTGCATAGCATGTATGGATAAACAACAGTTTAATAAAACAAATCCCTTTATTGTTATACATGACAGAACACGTATTTCATGCTGATATGACCTGGTGAAAAAAGGGTATTATAACAATTTGTTTCAGCCATATGTTCTCATTCACAGTCTTGCTTACAGAACTAAAAAATATTTATCTTATGGATTAGAACGCTGGTTTCTAGAAGATTCCACAGCTTTACATGGTGGTCATGAAGGGAATTCATAACACCAAATATCAGAGCCTCTTTACTAAAACTTTACTCAACCCTAAAACTAAAATATTTCTAAAAGTAGTATTTACCTAAATTTTTTTTGATCACATTAATATATTTCTCACTTTAGAAAAGGGGTCAGAGAGAGAGTAAAAGGATGACACACAAAGAAAGAAAAAAATAAAAAGGGAAAGGAATTGAGTGTATTCTTTCTCTCTCACATAGCTTTTTACTGTTTTCATTTTCCCTAGCCTCACAATTAACCAGTGTTTTGGGGAATAGCAGAGGCCTGTTCTGAAGCCTATTGGGTATGTAAGAAGCGGCAGCAGATTTCTATCCTTTTCTAGGAACTGACCACTCACTTCACAGAGATTTTAAGGTTACTACTAAATTACAGTCAGCTGAAGAGCTGAAAGGAAAGAGCAAACCTGCTAGCAAATTTGCAAGGCTTTGGACAGGTGAAGAAGCTCATTGTTCTCTTTTAAAATATTTTTGTTATTAGATATAAGGAGAAAAAGAAATTTATCAAGAGGAGTTCTGCTGGAAACGAAAAAAGGGGGGAAAAAGTAGCCAACAAATGCAACAAACTTTAAACTAACAACCCATAAGACTGAAAATTTTCAAGAATCATTCCAAGACATGACAAGTAAGTCAAGTCCTACAGTAATTTAGCATTCAACATTCAAATTCAACCAATTGCTCTAAACTTTGCAAAACACCTTCATCCCTTCCTTCCCTCTCCCCAAACCATCCCTTCCTTCCCTCTCTCCAAAGAAAGGATACAGAAACAAAACGAAGCCTTACGTTTTCCAGTTTATTGCCACTTCCAAACTTGATTAGCAGACACCAGGTGCATAGTCTATAAATCCTAGAGATCAAAGAGCTTCTCTGATCTGATGGAGATTCATAAAAAACTATGCGCAAATTAAAAGAGAGAATAAGAAGAAAGAAAACAAAAACATCTATGTCTATTATAAATAATTCCTTCGAAATTTGAAGTCCAGACTCATACCAAGGCATTTCTAAATTATCAAAAATGTGCTTGATGATTAAAAGAGAGAAGAAGAAGAAAGAAAATAAAAACAACTATGTCTATTATAAATAATTAATTCAAAATTTGAAGTCCAGACTCATACCAAAGCATTTCTAAATTATCAAAGATGGGCCTGATATTCTAGAGTGTACTCTACATTTTTCTGCAGATTTACTGTCAATATACCCTTTGAAGTTCTGAAGTTCTGCACCTGCAGCTGCAATAGGGAAGGAATTAGGAGACTGATAAGAAAAACTTCCTCTAAAGCCTGTGATTTTAGTGAAGGTATCTGTGGAGTGAAGCGCNAGAAATAAAAACATCTTAAATTTTTGTGAGTTTCAGCCAGTTACAGTTCAAATCTATAAGGAATGAAAACAAGTATAAAAATACAAATGAAGTATCTTAGTAATGTAATTAATTGATCCTACAGCTTCACTTTACCACTCTAAGAACTCATTAAAATAAACCCCAAACTCTAAATTGTGTTTGACAAGAGAGACAGATTTTTAAGGATCCACAAGAAAATCAGATCAGAAAATGGAAAAGAATCCCTATCTTTAGCACTATGTATAAAGATATATGTATATATATATATAATATA
>VWYP01003953.1:11932-27215 GCA_013400435.1 Pycnonotus jocosus | reverse complement strand
CTCATCTGCCAACTCTCTCATCAAATTTGATTTGATTTATTTATTACATTTTACACCTTCTCCTCCTCTCCTCTTAATATCTAAAAAGTACCATTGTTCTACTTCTATTATCTCTATTTTCTGTGTAAATAGTTATTGCAGTGTCAGATGGGCAAAGTAACATTTTATCTATTAAAATACTCAATATATTTAAATAAATTGCTGTTTGAAACTACCTCTTTGGCTTCAAAAATAATGTTGAGCCCTACAGGTATAGAATAAGTCAGTGAATCAAAATTCACTTTACATCCATTTAACTGTTCAAAATAAGTTTCTTCCATAGCTGCTTTAAAAATTTAAGGGGAGAGATATTAATAGTATGCCCTCATATGTATTTTTCTGAGGCTAATCAATATTGTGAAATGACATTTCTTTTATTTTACATTTAAATAAAAAAGTTATCTGTGAAATTTTATACCATTCTTTTGTTTTAAGGATCAAATGACTATATAAAGTACCTAGCCAAGGCCATCTTTTTGCAGGTAAACACACCTTAATAAAAAAGGAAAATTTTGGTTTCTCTGCCTTAAATATGGACAATTACCCAGAAAATACTTAACATGTAATATTTGAATGAAACTGTCAGAATAGAACATTAAATAAAATGAAGGCACAGGACTATTTTTATTTAAGTACTTGAACATTTTACAATATCAAGCCATACAGGAAGTTTATTGGCAGAATGGTTTCTGGTGACATTCAGTTTAAAGAGCTGCCCCAATAACACTGTTCAGTAAACATCAGTTTGGATTTTTTCACAATGAATCTAAATATAGCTAATGACCATAAAAGTGCAAATGAAGATATGAGTAAATGTAGATAAATTATACTAGAGTACCTCAAACTCTAAAATTCCCTTTGGCTGCTTTTCATAAATGGACTGGGATTATGAGGGCCTTGTAGCAATCTCCACTACTCAGCTTTCAGAGCCTGGCTAAAATCTGCTGTTGAAAAACTCAGCAGAATCCTAGGAAAGACTTGTAGCTGCACTGGTGGGAGTCATTGCACATGCAGTGTAGAAGACTGGATCCGTATCTGTTCAAAGTCAGTCAAAAGAAATAAGCAATTTAAGGATGCAAATTAGCAGAGCTGGTTTAGATATCTACCTTTGGCCGAGGTGATTCAGCATCTTCACAAATTCCATATCTATTAATTTTAAAATCCAGGCATTCCTCAACCATGTCCTTTCTGGTAATCCTGACAATTTGGAGGTAGCATTTAAAAACTGCCAGATTTTCACAATTGGACACATCATCAGGAGACGTGTTTAATTGTCCAAGTACATAGAAATTTAGAAATATTGAATTTTATTTTCAGAAGGACTCAGCATGAGTATAGTTTTTCTGACTGAAAACAGGGTGACTGTGGTAATTCCAGCAAGCTATGAGAGCTAGCATTTTGAATTTATGAACACAAAGTCCTCATAGGGACAGCAAGCAGGCAAGCAGCCAGTTCCACTAGAGGTTTACAGCTAAGCACCAGTGGTGAGATAATTCTGAACTGGCATGGGAATCTGGATCCAGTTCATGCTCCTCTGAGAGCCTGTGGCATTCAGAAGGCTGCCACCTAAAATTATTTTTTAGCTCAATGGTAATTGTTAGGGAAAACATTAGGTCAGATCCTTCACAAACCCACATGGAATTCTGTAAAAGGTTGTTAGATTTTAACAGGCTATTTATGGTTAGCACCTTGCTCTACCTTTACAGCCACCAGAAGGAAAGTGTCAGATTATATTCTCTAAACACTCCTTCTCCATTACGTCTCTCTGCTTGGCCAGGACACAGCTTTTGATAAATACAGTCTTTCACTTCTCAGGCAAAATGCCATCATAAGCGCAAATGTTCTTACCTTTTCTTGGAACTCAAAGTGTCTTTGTAGTACCTTTAATTTTTGTTTTTTGTGACTAGTGATAAGTACTGGACTGTATTTTGAAAATTAATATAAATTCCTAATATGAATATGAATCTCTCATACCATAGGGTTTGGACATCAGAGTAGGGAAGATTGATGATTACTTATCAAACATTCTTTTTAGAATCTACATTAATCAGAGTTGTTGCAGCACAAATATCTGACAAGAAAATCAATAAATCATGGGAGATAGAAGAGAAAACTTCTGACTACCAAGAAAGTAAAGGATGTAAAGGAAACACCAGTCAAATTAATTGCTTGCATCTCTTGGTTTGTCTGCAGGTGTTTGATCCACAAACAACCCTGTTTCCTATCTGTTGGTAGAATTTTCTATCTGTTGGTAGAATTAAAGAATATTTTGTTCTTTCAGTGTCAGTGAAATGCATACAATAAGGACTTTCAAGTGTATCAAATGTGAGAAGCTTATATGCAGCAGATTAAAATGAAAAGTTTTTCATTAATAGCAGTTTTTAATAACTTAGCTTAAGTTTCAGTCAGGAGCTGAGATAGTCCAAACACAAATGCCCTGTCCCAAGAAACATTCAAGGTTGGGATAGAATGGGCTCTGAACAACTTGATCTGGTTGAAGATGTCCCTGCTCACAGCAAGTGAGGTTGGAGTATGTGAACTTTAAAGGTCTCTTTTGACCCAAACCATTATATGACTCTATGATAAAAATAATTACAAAAAGAGGAACTACCAAGAAATACTCAAAATGATGTAGGCTTTCCTCTTCAGTTGTATCTATTTTTTCTTTGTCTTTTTATTCTTCACTTAAAAATTTATGATTGCTAAGGCCTACAGGACTCTCTTTTGGGTTCATCACTGCTCAGCCTTGCCAGAACTGCCCACCACATGAAGCTGCTCTAGGAAGGGCCATGCTGCAGAAGGAGCATGAGCTGGTTGCTGTTTTCCTTTGTGCTTGGTACATGTGCTCAATGGACTATTAACATGGACCAGCTCCTCTCTCAGCTCTCCTCTGGCATCAGCCTGCCCACCAGGGAAGAGAATGGAACAACTCTTCTGTGCTGGATCGGCAGCTGAAGTGTCCTGAAGAGAAAATATTTGCTCTTGGACCTGACACAGGAACCATTTGGCTCACAGTAAGAATTTGAGCAGAAAGCACAGTATAATGCTGAAGCAGATATGAGATGAGCCAAATGGTTTAGCTTCCCCACAGTCTGATTGTTTGAAACAATCCCATTTCAGCATACAAAAACACACACTCTGGAGGGTTCAGTTTCCCTGTATAAAGTACATTAATTGCTTATGCTGTCAAGTCTTCTATGTCAGCAAAATGCCAAATTCTGTGAAAAGTGCAGCAACTTAACACTGGATTTTAATTAAACGGGAAGTCAGTATTGTATTATGAAAAAATAATTTGATCTCTTTGAAAATAGCATGAAACTTTCCATAAACATCTTTAAAATTTAGCTTTTAGGTCACAGTTAGGTTTCTTTGGTTGGTTGGGTTTCTCTCTTCAGATAGTATTTAATGAAATACAGTTCTTATGGGAGTTTTTTTCCATGGAAGAATGTATTCTTTTAATGTTCATTATTTTTTTCAGTAACTCCTACTAGAAACATTTTGTAAAAGTCCAGAACTCTGAGAACTTTTTAACCCCAACATTTTCCACAACTCTTTGCATCTTCTCTTCACCTAAAAACACAAGGCGTCAGAATAAAGGTAGTAAGTAAGGTTCTAAAGCTCATGATCAACTTGCTTGTAATCAGCTCACTTGCAATCAACTCAAACTTTATGTCTATTCTTTGTATGGTTAATTAATATTTAAATACTTTCAGGTTCTGTGTTGATCTAACAGATTTAACAATGTAGGTGTACACAAGATCTTTGTGTGTCTTTTCTTGGATCTTGGAAAATGTCTAGGATTTGAAAAATGCCCAACATAAGGATTCCATGGACTTTGGAGCTTAGTTGTATTAAAAAAAACCCCTGTATTAGTAGAATAGCTGAATTTCTAAGATCAGGATTTTCATCATATTAGTGATATTTACAGCTTTACAATATTTGTTGCTTCAATGAAGGCAAACAACTCCCACCAGATACAGTTTAAGCCTCACAGCATAGGCAATTGTATAATCAGCCAAAACCTTTGAAATTCTTGGACTTAATCCTGTATTTACTTGCCTTAATTAAATCATCCTAATTGTGAAAGGTGCTATCAGCACTCTGAGCCTCATAATCATACAGTTTTTAACCGTGATCATCCAGTAAGGAACATCTAGCCTGGACTTTAAACTTCACAATCAGGGGGAATATCTATGTTGATATATAAACAACCAATCTGTACTTGCAGATATAGTATCTTAATAATTATTGATTTAAGATCTTAATAGGAACCATCCTAAAATTTGGTTCTAAAGGTAGGGTTTCAATATAAGTACGGCAAGTATTTCACTTCTGAAAATCAAAACCTAAGTTTGGAAGCCAGGCACCTACAACCTAAAATAATATAACATATAACATAATATATTTTAAAAAATTGCTGTCTAATCTGCCAAGTGGAACTACCTAAATCACAGAGAATATATGACTCAAAAAATTAGTTAAATGCATTATTAACAAGGAAAAACTGTAATTATCCATGAAAATTGTTTTGTTTATTTAAAATTCTGAACCTGAATACTCCTTCCATATATCCATCTAAACTATATATCTCAATTTGATTTTAATATTCTTTACCTAGGAGAAACTGATATGAGTTCAACTACTCTGTAAAATATTTGTCTTTTCCCTTAAAGTATAGAGAAAGCAGTGTAAGTGGTTTTGTTTTGTTTTGTTTTGTTTTTTTTTTAATTTATCAGGATAACATATTAATTTCAAATTGTCAGGATTAATTGAAGGCCTACGAGTGTGAAAATGTAGCTATCTGCAAAGCCAGAATGGTTTTGGTTTTGACAGAGATGGCCAGCTGGATTTTGCCTCACAAGCAGCCCTGTTTATGTTTAAGAAACTATGCATTGTTGTTAGTAAGTGTATATTTCTGTACAGTCCCAAAATATTAGCTGCATGCCTGTGCTAAAATTATTCCTCAGAGTGTGAGCTAGTCCTTTTCTACATAAACTGAGGCATTGATTGAATCCAATGCCCTTTTCTGGATGTGTTCCAATGGATGTGGTAAAGTCAAGAAATATATTTCTGCTGGACAGTGCTATAGGTCTCTAGTAGCTGTGAAGCTGGAGATGTTGACACATTGGAATCTGCAGAAATATATAAAGAAATTAATTATATCTGCACTATAATAATTATAGGCATAGAAAATAAATCAGTATCTATTAATTGTCCTGGAAACAGTGACTGAAGGGCAGGATCTGCTCTTTGCAGCTCCTAGGCTTCATTCCTGAATTACAGAGACAAGTCCTTTTCTCTGCACTGTCTTTTGCCATGAGGAATTTTGAATTTCTTTTTCAATGTTTCATAGCTGCAATAGAATTGTAGAGTGACATAATGACAGAAAAGTTCACAGGATGATGATTATAGAATAATGTCATGCAAATTTGGACTCTTACAGGTCTCTCATTCTCTAAGTGGATATTTGGTCCGTGAAAATAATCCATAAGAAGAGCAGGAGCTGTCAGCAACTTTTCAAAAAGCAAGAGTCTGTAACTATGGTTAGTCATAATTCTTCTTGGTGTGTGTGCATACTCAATGTTGGATAACTGAAGCTAAGTACAATATAAGGGGGAAAAAGAAATATTCAAAACACAGAAATTTTGCAGAAGGACAGAAACATAAGTCTTGATCCCAGAAGACTTCAAAGTCAAGCAAGTGTTGCATATTTTCACAGAGATTTTCTGGAACCTACATCTGTATTTAAGTACCTAAATTCCAACTAACATATTGGAGCTATGCCAGAAGAAAGATAAATAAAGAGAAGGAAAACAAATCTTTCAACAAGATAAGCGGAGTTTTCTCTTCAATACAGATAATTTTCCTTCTCTTCTAATAATATACAGATGCCATTTTATCCTATTTATAATTTATAGAACTATTCATAATAGCTACAAAGTGGTTCATGTACCTTTAATTTAACTTTATATACATGTAAATAAAACAATTTTGTACCTTTGGGAAATTTTCTTTGTGTAGGTTTGTTTTTTTTTCATTATGTTGAAATATTTAAGTTCTACATGTGGTGCAAGGATCTGTTAAGTTAAATATAAATCTTAAATGTACAGTTACAATATCAAATATTGTATCATTTCACTGACATATTTTCAAATTATTATATAAGCTTGTTGATTTTTTTTTTACCTTGAAGACAACCTTAAACAGTAATGGATTATATATGACTGAATAAATAATTTTCTAGGAGACTAAAATCTCTATGAGCTAAAAATATTTTAAAATATTTTAAATGCTTCTTGGCAAACAGTGGTATCACTTTAGGACTACTTGAACAGGCTTACATACATCAATTGAAATTGCTTTTATCATCCCCAGCTTAAAATAATTTTTTATAATGTGGTACCAGAGAACCTGAAAGAATAAAAAGGAGTGTACTTCTAGTCAAGATTCTTGAGGCATGACATGCTTATAGTCCTGGATTTCAACACTCCAATTATCTTACCTTTTTCATTAACAGTATAAAGCATGCATTATGATTTTTTTTTTTCTCTAAATCTGAATATAGGACAGCAGTAAGGAAATTGCTCTAATGAGTGAAGGATCAATAAAGGCTTTTTTTTTTTTTTCTGAATTTATTGAATAACACTGGCATGCGTTGCATTCATTTCTATGAATGATTAGTAATAAAGTAAAAGTGGAATATATGGTCTGTTGCTCTCTAGTCTTCAGAACTCTAAACTTTTCATTTTTTTTAAGTACTTAAGACTATTGATAAAATAAAAACTCTAAAAAGGTAAGAGCTGAAATGTAATTCAAAATAGTGCTTAAAATATGATCTCTTTTTATTGTAGAAAGATCACATGATGGGGAAACTACATAGCATATGAAAACCACCAACCTTGCAGCTCAAGTAATGTCCTATTGGCTGCACTTTGATAATTATGTGAAGACTGACCTTAACACCAGAACACAAAAAAAGGATGAAACCTCTAAAGCCATTGTTAAAACCTGCCAAATATTAGTTCTAATAATAAACATATAACAAACATAAACATCAACAGGGAAAAATGCACAGAAATATGCTTCAGATATGCTAAAATATAATCTATGTGGTTAAAGCCGAGAATAGGCTAATTTCTTTCCTGAAATTTTTCTTTCATAAAAAATGTTGATAGATATTATGGTTACAACTTGCCATCATAAAGTTTTTTAAATAAATTGTTATTTCTAGGAGATGTTGTGTGTTTCAGTTAACATAAAGCCTGTAGATGGATTGTTTCCTTTTACACTATCTTTTGATGTTTTGAATGAGAGCAAGATGATATTGACACTGATAAGCTTGTGTGGCAAAACTCTGAACTCATCCTAAGGAACATGAACCAAAGGTAAGCAAAAACACTTTCAGAGATCTTTTAAAATTCCTGTTGAAACTGAGGTATTTCTCCAAAACAACATGGTAATACTTTAAAAAAGCAATTAAATCTGGGAGCTGGGTGTAAACATGAGCTATATAAAAAAAGCCTAGTAGAGCCAAATGACAAATAGATGCCTTTATCTGAAAACTATTATGCATCTTCAGAAGCCTGTGAATTGGTTAATTAAAATTCGTTGCCTTTACTCTGAAATATCTCATCAGAATAAAACATATAAATCTGTGTTACAGAATAGCAATTTTGTATGTGTCAAGTATTCACTGAGTTACACGCTACTATATCAGCCACACAGTCACATAGTAAATGCCACATTTCTTAAAGATAGGTATCCCCTTGTCCAAGATGTTCAGTGTTTCTCTCCCAATGTCCCAGATGCTCTGTTACTTCTATGTGTGAAATCAGACACAGCAACAAAGTAGGACTGAGATAAGCAGACTTACCAACAAAAAGAATGCATATGCAGATGAGTGGTTTATAAATAAAATACTATACCAAGAAAACACTGAAAGGAGGAATAAATTCTAAGATGGAAATCTCTGTGCAACAGCATTATGAAATCAGATTTGTATTTTCCTCTCTTAGATAGACAACATGTTTTGTGAACTTCTATTTTTTCCTTTTTTCCCCACTTACATTGACAGTTTGATATCTCTCTCCATGTGAGATTTAAAACTTCATGCACTGAAAGAATCTAACTTTAAATGCCATTGTTATTTTTACTGCAGTGTAAAAAGAAAATGGTGATGTACTTCTTCCTATGGCCTCCTATATTTTCTGAAAAAAATTGCTTCAGAGGCTAAGCTAGCATCCTGTATGCCTTTAAAGTTTACTAGTATATTTCCATTTGCTCTCATAGAGAAAAATTAACTCCTTTAATGTTATGATTTTCAGACCTCAATAGCAATCCTCCCATGTTTTTCACCTTCTGAATATATTCCTCCTGTTTCTCTACTCATTAGCAGAACCAGATTTTTGTTTCACCAAGGAAATTCAACTTGGCATTTCTCATGCATACATATACATAGATACATATGTGTATGTAAATACACATACTCCCACATATTAACACAGCTAGAAGAACTTGAAGTGTTTGTATGTAAAGTGAGGATTGAAAAGTTTGGTCTCTTTTCAGTTAAAGAACAGCTAGAGTTCATTTTTTTCCTTAACTTTAAAAATTCTCTATTTTTCAGGGTATGGAGGGGCATCAAAGACAAATAATAATAATAACCTATATATCTAATTTTCCATTGAATTTTTTTTTTCACATTTCTTCCTTTATCCTCTTTTTAACAAGGAGATTTGGGTGACTCTGAAAGAAGTTAGAGTGGTGAGAGTATGTGAAAGTGAGAATTAGTGCACACTACAACAGAGCAATAAGGCTCAAGAGCTAATAGAGACTACCAGTAAATATACAGACTAGAGTAGAATTTAGGGTGCAAAGAAGAATAGATTCAGGGTTTTAGCCTAACCTGAGATCAGTGAAATTTAACAAGTTAAATCTTAACAAAGCTGAACATTTAAGTATTATTAAATTCATTAAAATAGCTTCAGTCCATCTAGATCCTACCAAAACTAATGACTAGAAAAGAAAAATTCATCATCAGCTTGAGCAAAAACTCTTTTATGTCTTTATTGCTGAACAGCCATTACAGATTCCTTAACCTATTAGGAACATCATTTTCAGCTCTCAAATTCTGTGGGCATACAAACTGAAGTTCACGAGTGTTCAGAAACCCTTGTTCTGAGATTATGATGATCATCTATCTACTGCCTCTAGCTTCATTGTGATAAACATTAGGATGAATTTAGGTTGCCCTAAAAAATTCTGAGAAATCAATGGTGCTCCCAGCATTAGTAAAGAGTGAAGTAATTTGAAGAGTCCATGCACAATAAATTGCACAGGGAATTAGCAATTACATTTACCTGAGAAACAAGTGACACAGGTAGCAGACTCCTTGACTTAAACTGTGTGTTAACCCCTGCATAATGCTATTCTCCACTCTTTCATTTGAACGGTGTGGTGCAGAGAGGCAGAAAGAGGACAGAGAAGTTAGAAGCATATTATTCAATTAGGGTGAGCTGTGGATATTCAGAAGCATCTTTCTCTCTGGGGATATTTCACAGTGACCTCAGAACAATTATTTATAGCCTGATTGGAATCTAAGGTAAATATATAAGTCATTGTATCAAGCAGTGTCTTTCTTTAAAATAAATTTTCTCTTTTAAACCTTAACTTCTTTTTGACCAGTATTGCAAATATTAGCATTCACACTGTATTTTGAAAAGTACCTATTGGCTGATGTATGCTAACAAATTTTCTTTTCTGTCTAAACAAGGACTCTGTGATTCATCAGAATATATATAGATTTAAGGACAAACTATGAAATATCTATTTATCTTCTTATGGTCACACTCAATCTCAAACACAATTTCCTCCAGAGATTTTGGAGGCAGCATCCTTAGAGATATTCTGATCTGACTGAACATGGCCCTGATCATCCAGATTGAATTTGCCCTACTGAGCAGATTGGACAACATGACCTCTGGATGTCCCTTGCAATATCCACGATTCTGTGGTTTCATTTGTTTGACTTTCTGACCAAATAATAAAGGTATACTTTGCAAAGTTCAGGAAATTGCAGCTAGTCTCTTCTTAAAAAAACATCATGTGATAATGTAGATCATCCCTCTGGTTCAAACCTAGAGCCATTTCTTAGACAGCTATCAGATTTTAAATTTACCTCATACTGAAGATCCATCCATTGTCAAGTTTCTTATTTTTATTTCTTGTGATAACATCTGTCTAGTTACAAAATTATGGACCTGTCTGTATCCAAGTCCATTTATGTCTAAATCAGACAATGGATTTCATCTCTTTTGGAAAACTTGCACAGTAGTTGGACTACTTCTTTCATTAGGGTTTTAATGCACTGTGAATCTGATTAATTAATCAGGTAGTAAAAGGTGTTTTAACACATGAAAAAAGGCTTTATGGTAAAAGAAAAGTCAGGAATAAAAATGGAAACTATAAGTAACTCTGACTGGCAAATTACTAAAGGTAATCCCAATTGCATCCATAATACAGGCCATACAGGAAACGTAAATGAAATTTGGCCTGCTATTACAGTGACATTTCATATTGTACATTAGTACATAATGTAAATTATTGATTATTAAACTATTGCCCACTTGAAATTCCTCTGAATTACATTAAAGCAACTACATTTTCTTTAGATTTCATCCAAAATTAGCAATCTAATGAAAAAAAAAACTTGTACAAACACTCCAATGCCTCAAATGGTTTTTTAATTTGAAATTAATGACATTCAGATTAAAGCAGTGAAAATAAAAAAACCACACTTGTGCATTCTGCATACCCTTTGCTTTTAAACCAGTTGATCATCCTATGTAGATTATTTTATGTCTTACTTATTCTGATAATAATAATATTGTCATTTTTCTTTTCCTGCTTTAAGAACTGTCAATCATTGTCATGTCATGCAGATTTTTTTCTAAAGTGAAGTAGGTGTTGGAAGCCTCTGACTTCCCAGTGAATCAACAGAACAAGAACCTAATTGTCAATTGCTTTTATATTAGCAGGCAATGTAGATATTATCCTGCAAATGCTTCCTTTGTGTTACTGGAAGTAGATCTATTGTATTTATCAAGGTTATGGGAGTGCAACAGGGCTTTGTGCATACTTTTCTCTGATCCAGAGTTGCACAGCTTCTGACATGGCAAAGTGAAGAAACACAGCTAATTTAAACACATCAGGTTTGATTTGTCTGTTTTGAATTCAACTATCTAAACTTCAGGTATTTTATCTACTCTTGTTCTCCTACAGTTAGTAAAAGGAAATGGGCCATTAGTCCATCATCAAGGCACATTTATCTTACATGTGTCAGGAGGATCCTCCAAATGGCTTCAGAAATCAAAAACTAAGGAATTTGAAACATATTTGATTATGCCAAGAGGCTGTGCCACTTATTTCTATATTTTAATAATTTCTCTTACATACATACATGTCGCCTACCTCTATCCATCCACACAATCACAGAAAGGTTGATGGTGGAAGGGTTGCACACTGTATACTTGGACTCACAAGTATCACACATATACCCTAGATCCTCTCAGGAGTGTCAAACAAATGCCCTCAAAAACTTATATCAAGATCTTACTATCACCTTTACTTACTCTGGATTTTCTCACTCACCACAGGGGATCTGAAATGGTCCATGTAACAGAAGATGAGGCCAAGATGTTATTGAAGCTCAGTAATGTGCAACTACCTAATATAAGGAAAGTGAAGATGGAAAAAAACCCCTCAGGCATTAATTTTTCACTTTCACAGAATAAATCAAGTTAATTGTATTTTTTGTTTGCTGACTGTGTTTATTT
Source organism: Pycnonotus jocosus (assembly GCA_013400435.1). Classification (NCBI taxonomy): domain Eukaryota; kingdom Metazoa; phylum Chordata; class Aves; order Passeriformes; family Pycnonotidae; genus Pycnonotus; species Pycnonotus jocosus. Next base: position 15,345 of record VWYP01003953.1, on the reverse strand, counting down.
GCTCAATGTTATTTTATTTCTGTGTAGTCAGTGCTGTACAAAAGCAAGTAACTCTTGAGTGTAATAGTACTGCTTTTACATTTATGGCACCATAAAGTGTAAGAGCTACTTAGTGTTGATATATATTCTCAGATACCCCTGCAGACTTTTATATGTTAGAAAGATTGCATGCCTAGTAAAACCAAGACTTGGTGAATATAAAAATGCTACCCTGTCTTATAAGCCAAGTTTGCCATTCGCAGTGTATTTTCCACACACGTCTGAAAATGCTACTTATAAAAAACTTCATTGTGTATTATGGGTTTGTCAGGTTCTAAGGAAGAAAGAAAAAAACCCAAAAAACAACAGGTAAGTATTCCCTCTGCATTCCAAAATTTGATTTTTAAATAACTAGGAAGTAGCAACAATCCAAATTTCGTGAGTTATGTAAAATGTTATCCTTTCTGCTGAAATGGTTGAATGAGATATGTTACTACAAGTGTCTGTCATTATTCTTGCAGATATTTCAACTGAGCACAATGCTGAGCATTATCAAAAGTAGTTCTTTTTTCTCTTGTAGTTCAAGCTATCAATTAAAAAGCTCTTAGAGTAAATTTCACACAGACCAGACTAGCAAAAAATCCACATCTTAGTACTGAGAGCAGAGCTGAAAAAAACCCTTTGAAGACACCCAGGTAGTGGAGGACTAGAGGAGGTAGTGGTGGATAATTGGGAGAGTTTACTAAAGAATTAGAGGTGTTCCATGTGTTGCGTATATTTTCTGCCCTTCCCAGTATGCCAGCCTGCATGCAGTCAAGTGTACATCTGTTAACATCATAACTGGCTGATGCTACATTAACTTTTTATTTCCAGTGAAAATGAGGATCAGAAAAACCTCTCCTGGTAAGCACTTCTGACTGTGCTAGCCAGCTTCCCCATAGCTCTTCCAAATCACTAGTGATCAAATTATCTGCCTTGGGTACTAATTGTTTAGGAGGTACTTTAGACATTCCAGTGTGGCCAATAGAAATGAAGAGAAAGAAAATTCAGTGAGAAAATCAGCAACCTGAGTTCTACAGAGTGTAACAATAGAAAAATGAACTACAGAGCAGCACTACTGAAAACTATGTATTTATGTGACACATATGTATATTGGAGACNGATGCCCTGGGTTCCGACAGGAGACTATGAAGTTTCATCGATTATCAATTATTACTTAATTTATATTATTCTACATCTACAACAACACAGCAAGAAGATAGAAATTTAAATGAGACACAAAAGCACTGAAGTAAAAAAACACAAAAAAGCAAAAAAAACCCCAAAAACCTGAAGAGAAAGAAAAAAGGTTGCTTTGCAAAGGCAGCTGTTTAAACTTGTGTAGGAAGTAAAAAAATATGAAAAGTTGTTCATAGTGGGTAAGAAAATGAGAACTAGATTAGGACTATTTTTAAAAAATTGTGGCTGCTTATATCAGAAAAAAATAGGGCAAGACATGAAAATATGTTAAGGGTCAAAAGTGAAGTGTAGGAGATCTAGAATGATGGAGATGTTGGCATGTGGGAAAAGAAAATCTGTATTTGCTGCCAAAAAGGGAGGAGAATTAGGTGTAAACATCAGTTGATTAAGATAAAAGGGAGGGAGAGAAGGAGGAAATTTGACTCTGAAGTTTAGACAGATTGGAGAAGTGGGAAGTAAGGTGTAAAGAGAATGGCGTTTGCATTTGCACCTATAATTGCAGATGTTGAGTGACAACCTCCTATTAAATAGTCTTATTTGTAAGAGCAGAAGCTAAGTAAGCAAAGGATAGGAATTTTTAGTGAGATAGTGTAAAAGAAAGGAACGTGATTCTACTGGTTCAACCACTTTTTGTTTGTTTGTTTTGGGGGTTTTTTTTGTGTTTGTGGGGTTTTCTTGTTGTTGCAAAGAAATTGTGGCTATGACTATACAGTCTCTTCCTATGAACACAGCACTTAATATGCTGATTCAGAAATTCTTTTGTTATTTGATGGTATCCATGCAACTGACTCCAAGACAACAACCTTTACAACTGCAACATAAATGCAGATAAATCTGGAAATCGTTACTCACAGCAGGTCAAGATTAAAATGGGCTTGGATATTGAAAGAAACTTCACAGTCACAAGAGGTAAGATTTATAAATTAATATGATTGAGAATTAGACACCAATATTTTTCAAAAAATCTGGCCAGAGCAATACTATGGCATTCTGAGCTTGTATCTTCCTCAGGAAAATGATGCTAGACACTACTAAGTCATTACTCATGTAAGTATTTTTATACAAGCAGTAAAATTCTAGAAGATATCTGCTACCTGAGTAGCAAATCTGACAATGTTCCAAATAATGGTCAGAAGCTTGGATTGCCTGTAACAGGAGGGAAGTTCTCTTATGTGTAACTGTGACCCAATGCTCTTCATTATCCTAATTTTGGCCCTGCTGTGTTAATGTTATTACATTTTCCTTTATCCTAAGAATAGCTTGAGTGTTGTTCATATATGATAGTCCAAAGGGTGTGAAATAGACTATGAAATTTTATAAATCACAATGGGTTTGAGGAGGTGGAAGGGCTATAAACAATATAATCTAGTCTGCCGATTAATGATGCAAAAGAGAACTGAAGAGTATTCTTGCCCTTTATGCAAACAGGAAAAATAATTCATGGCCGATATTGGAAATCAAAGGGGGAAAATTACATAATGCTGGCAGAAGTTTGGGGTTGGTTTTGGTTGCTTTGCTTGCTTTGTTACATGACCCTCATAGTGATCTCCAAGACTGTCTCACGTGTCTTACATAAATTCTTAGAGATGCCCTACTCTAGGGCTGAATTTTCTCCTTTTCCAAGCAGCTGCTTAGAATTTTCTTTGTTAGTTTGTTTGCAGGTTTTTCACTTGGTTGTGAGAAAGTTATTAAAGAGATGGGCTTTGCATTTTGGCCACATAAGACAACTCAAATGGATTATAGTCAGAAGTGTTTAGTACATTGCACCTGCCATGTGATCATAGTATCACTTGGGTCTACATTATAGTGCACAATAAGAAATAAAACCACATTTTGGACAGAGACATGGATTTGGAATGAAAATTCTTCCTGATATCTGGAGTTTTATTTAAAACTACTATAAGATTGATCCTTTCAATCACTTTATGTTCTTTTCCTAGGTTGAATCTAGTTAAATAGCAGTGGCACACATGGGGATGGAGAAGAGAGACATACACATCCGTGAATCTGAGTGCATCTCTTAATTCTAGGTAAACTTACACTGCGCATTAAAAGATAGTGGTCAACAGTGTCAGACTGTCAATAGAGCCACGTGTTGTTGTTAGATGTAAGCAAACATGTTACTCTGATGATTAGACTTGGTCAGTTTTGACCTTCCAAATTTTGTTCCAAGAACTGATTTTTTTTTTTTTTTT
>VWYP01003953.1:0-11901 GCA_013400435.1 Pycnonotus jocosus | reverse complement strand
TTTTTTTTTTTTTTTGTGGAGCATTTAACAGGTCATGGCTGGTTCCTGGTATATTGGTTATTACTCCAAAAAAGCCTGTCTGGTCCAGTGGTGAGGATTTCTTCACTGCAGACAGATGCAATCAAGAATATCATTGAAGTTGCTCTGCAGTTTATTTTTCTGCATAAACAGCTGCTGTAGTTGCCATACCAGTGATTGTAGGAATGACTGAGGAGATGACACAAAACAATGTTTTGTAATGTGCCTTATTGTGCTAGTAAAAGAGAAAGCTCCTGTGGGAGATGAACACAAATCTAGTTCTTTCAAAAGAAAGTGAGAGGTTAAGTGCTTTCTTTGGTGTAAGAGTCCAGAATTTATGTAGTAAATAGGATGCAAATGGCCCAGATTGGATAATTTCACCATTTTCCCAGAACACCATATTACTTGTATTAAAGCACATAAAACATCTTTATCACTCTACCACAACAGCAGTAGTAATGGTAGTAGTTGTAGCAATCATGGCAGGTTTTGCATTTCCACCAACAGTCCAGCTCCACCTGCTGAAATGTTTTACTTGAGTAAGATCTTGACATTAAATTTTGGAGAGTTTTCCTTAATGCTATGAGGCACTTTTTATTCTTGATTCAAGGTGACTCTATTATGGTGTCATACATTAATGTACAAGGCCACTGACTGGATTAAAATCCTTTTTGTTCTTCATGCTTTTCAAGGAGCCTGAATATTAAGCAAGAACTGTAATGAAAATTCTTAGTGTACTTTAGTCTTCTATACTAATTCTGTTATTTTCATACATTTCTCTTAAAGTCTTTAAAGAATATTTTAATTTAAAAGATAGAAATAAAAAATGTTAAAACAATACAATAGAAAATATTTTTCTGTATTGATTTTTTTTTAAGGGGAAGAGAGGTTAGAAAGAGCTTTTCTCCTTTTGCCATAAACCAGCTATTCAGCAAGAAAATCAAGGACAAACTAGTCTCTTTATACTATATTAATGACAGTGTGTTTCAATATCAAGTATGATAACTCATCCACAAAAAACGAAAGGATAAAATGCACCAGTCATTTAGTCAGACTGAAAAGAAAATAGTTCAGAAACATAGAAGGTAAAAATAGTTTAGCATAAGTTAAAAAAAGACATCATCAATATTGTTTGACAGCACGCAAGGGCATAATTTATACCAAAATGCCATGAAGCCATTATTTAAAATTTTCCTGAGGTGAAGGTAGTGTCTGTGGAAATGTTTACTTCTTCTCTTCACATTTAAGCTTGCAAGCAATACTTTGAGATATTTCTGTATACTTTGTTGAAATGGTCTAATAAATCTTGACTTAGTTAGCTACTTCTGAAGCAGGTCATTCAAACAATGTGGTTAAGTAAGCACAATGTCCTAAAAGTTATGTTGACTTTGTAAGCCTTGGATTCAATGTCAGATTAGCTAGATCAGCCAATGTAGTCATGTCATTTTAGCAACTGCAATCCCTTCATTTAGCAGATTTTTTTTCCCATGGAAAACAAATACATATGTTTAGCTAGGAGATTTACGAAAGCATTTCTATTTGATTTAAATATGTTTTTAGATGCTGATTATTTTTTAGAATGTGCATTGATTAGTAATTCCAACAGCTCTGTCTGCTTGCAAGGATCTGTGCAGAGTTTTGCCATAAGTATTTGGAAAAATTTTATTTTGTATCATATGTGAATTTTATGCTGATTCCTAAATGAATATCTAGATTTTACATGATACACAACTCCAATGACAGGAAAGTATAACAACAGGTTTAAGGATATTCTCTTCCTTTAAATTCTTTGGGTGAAAAATTAATTCTTTCCTATGCAAAGAAATCTGAATCTCTGAGTGTACTCCAATTCTTTATCTGGTAAAACTTAATTTAATGCATCCAAAACACATTCAACCAGGATTTAAAAATTGCTTTTAACTAAATTATAATACCTAAGCAATTATTTTTTTGCATTTCTGTAATGCCAAGGTACTCAGTCAAAATCAGATCTCCATTGCCATTAATTCTGAGATGAAATACCTCCATCACTGACAAAGTGAAGCAACTGCCACATTACAAGGGCATGTAGTAACCGGACAAGGAGCGGAATGACTTTTAAGTGAGAGAGTAAGTTTAGATTTGATATTAGGAAAAAAAAAAAATTGATGATGGTGAGACATTGGAACTGGTTACCCAGAGAAGTTGTGGATGCCCCATTTCTCAAAGTGTTTAAAACCAGGTTGGATGAGTCTCTGAGAAATCTAGTCTAGTGGAAAGTATCCTGCTCATGGCAGGCGGTTTGGGATTAGATGATCTTTAAAGTAATTTCCAACCTAAGTCATTCCATGATTCTGTGATCTTTATGTCAACCATAGTAGCTTTTATAATGATTTTTTAAAATATAGCCTTTTGTGTATTTTTTTTTAATATAAATTGAAGGTCAAAGCAACCTGAATGTTCTCCAGAAATGAAAAAAGAAAAAAAAATAGAAAACAGTCACAAAGTCTGTCTTATTAGTTCTTTTTCCATCAGTAAGGAACATAGTTGTATTTAATTTTGATAATGATTTAGGTAACCATAAAAATATTTTTTTCTTTGTGATAGAAGAGAATAGGGGAACTAAACTTCCTCTTAGAGCATAATCTCTTCCAATCTGTTTTTTACATAGATATCATTCCCTAGTCCAACCCCTTCAAGTCCCAAGGGTTCTTTGATTAATTTTTTTTTCATTTATAAAGATTTAAGGCTTCCATCAGAGAACAAAGACAATATTATGTGAAAGGTGACCATTTAAATAGTCCCAACAGCAAACCATTAACATTAAACACATCCAGTGACTAGTCACAGACTAGACATTATTTTCCCAAATTAGTTCTTAAATAACTGCAAATAGATTTCAAATGCTAAGAACTATTTCATGCCCTTGAGCATTAACCTTTCTAACTGCAATCCAGTCTCCCACATTTCAAGACATAATTTACATTTGTAGACAATATACAAAAAAGAAAAAGCTAAATTAATTTAATAAGGGTTGTTTCAATGTTTTTTTTCTTCAGCTGAAGTCTCTGGCAACTTAATGATGATTTCTAGATCTAAATCGTTAGTGCCACAGTAGCTACGAATAAAGAAAAAGGTACTTTTATTTTCACCCAAGTTATGTTTTTTATTTTTACTAAAGTAAGTTTAATGTCATCTGCCTGCTATTGCCTGCTACTTATAGAGAAAATTGCCTGATGATTAATGAACTGAAGTTGGTAACAGTTGGTAATTTTTCTTAAGATCTGAATTGAAGTCAAGAATATACTTCAAGCAATTTATTTTCAGTTCTTGTTTTAAGAATCAAAAAGCTAAAATGTTGGCCAGACATGGTGGGGAAGTTTCTGCATAGAACTGTTTCCATTTTTTGTGCTTTGGGCTAGAAATGCTCCTTTAGAGCTGGACAAAAAATCTGCTAAAACTTGTATGATCAGGAAAAATTTTCTTTCATAGAGAAAGCTGGGACACTCTGACTGCATCCAGGCAGCACAGCTCCCCCATGGGGCACCAGGAGCAGCCTGAACCTGACAGGAGTCTGGCAGTGTAGGGGCAGCATCCAGCCACCCCACATCACAGGGCTGTGGAGGCACCTTCTGGGGCACCTCCTCAGTGGGGGTGTATTAAATTAGGAGTCATTGGTTGGAGAGAGGGACATCACAAGCTCACCAACATCCTCAATAACAGTGTGTTTTATTGTTCAGAATGTCTTTGTATAGGGGGTTTGAATTCCCTGGGTTTACACAACTGATTGGTCTGCATCTTTACACTGCCCAGCTACCTGGCCACTGATAATCTTCATTTGGGGTTGAAAGGGATTGGTTGAGAACTCTGTTTGAGTTTGAATTTATCCTATGATTGATTTTTTCATTGAACTAGGAGAGCGAAATTGGGATTTTTATTATAGCCAGGTATATCTGTCCAGCTACAGACTATGTGTTGTACTGTGACAGTGGGTATGTTGGCACAGGATCAGAAGCAGCAGGAGGCACACAAAGCTGGAGTAGCAGTGTCTTCTGCAGGAGGAAACTCGTAAGGCTGGGCAAGAGGGTGTGTGTTTGTGCATGTCCGAATGTGCATGTGCAATGGCAGTATGTGCATGTCAGAAGGTTTTGGAATAATTTATTTATTTTATTCTCAGTGTCTTCCTCATGGATGAACAGCAAACATTCCTTACATATAAAGCAAGCAATTACTCCTAACATTGCTAGCCAAGGGAGGTGATTGTCCCACTCTTCACTCACTGATGCAGCCTCACCTTGAGTCCAGTGTGCAGTTTTGGGTGCTAGAATATAAGAAAGAGATAAAGCTTTCAGAGACCATCCAAAAGAGGTCTGTGAAAATGGTGAGGGGTTTAGAAGGCAAACCATATGAAGTACAGCTGAGGTCACTTGCCTTGTTCAGCCTGGAGGAGAATGAGATGGTGACTTAATATGCAGAAGTGGTGAGAGGTCAAGATGGGTGTTTATGAAGAGAAACCCTGCTGTTGATTGCTACTGGGTATGATATTCTCTGTAGGTCATCTTGTTTCCTGATGACACTACTGCTCACCCAATCATCTTTGCAAAGTCTGGGGTCTTCTCTTCTGATTTGCTTCCACAGCCTCCAGGCACCATGATAAAAAACAAGCCTAAAATACAATCCACGGGGGCAAGTCTCATTTAATTTAGTCGCTAGTGTGAAAAGCTGGCCCATTTACTTCTTTCTGTACAAAACCATGATTTTAGCACCCAATTATATGGAAAACAAATTAACCACAAGCACCTGCTCAGAAAAACAAAACAAAACAAAACAAAAAAGAGGTTGTAGTAGTTTAAGTAAAACAAAACATCAGTCAGGTAAAAAAAGTTAGCTCAGATTCTACATAACCAATTTCAGCCCTGAGGGGTGGCAAAACTAGTGCAAAGTCTATGGGCCACAGTGATACTGTTTACTGAAACTCATTTGTTTTGCTCAGTTTAAACAAAATCAGGATTCAAATGGTGATTTTAGACATCTTCATAGATATCACTCGAATCCTGCAACAACTGTTTCCCCCATGTGACACATAGCTGAAGCAATGTCTGGGTTCTTGCATTTTAAGTGACCCATTGCTGTTTTCACTTCTGGGTATTTTCATCTCTAGGTACCCATCTCAATTTATCTTTCAGATCAGAGTATTTTACCACTGAACATTTTGCAACTAATAAATTATTTCTTTTAGGAAAAAAAAAAGGCAATATTATATTTTTCCACTAAAATTTTAGCACTCTGTAGAACTCTCCAATGTATAACAAAAGTTCATAATGGATATTACATACTAAATGTATGCCTGTAACACAGAGATTATTTGGAAGTAATCTTTTATGTAATATAGAACAGCATGACTGAAATGCGGCAGGGACATTTATTGCCACATATTTCAATTAATCAGCCTTGCTTTAAGAGATTTCTCAATTGTTCCCAGATTGCTTTGTTAATGAGGGAGGCACTGTGCAGTGAGTGTGTTGTGGATAAAGTCATCAGATTCTGAACATCTAAAAAGTGATATTTCATGTCAGCCTCTATTGTTATATTTTTGAGAAGAGAGTTTACTCACATGTATTAGGCAATACTTACCATTATTTCAGAAATAGGAATAATCCATTAGACTATGTTTGTCATGAGGAGACGATAACTTTGGGTATTTAAACAGCTCAAGCCAAACAATGACGCCATCAGTCAGAATATGATTTATATTTAAGGTATTCCTTAGCTTTCAATTATATTGACTTTTTCAATACTGTATGCAAGTAATTTTGGGTGTTTTTTTAAAGGAAGCTAAATGCCTCATAATTCTGTAGTCTTATGAAACACAGTTTTACATATTACTAAGAAATACCACCTAAATAAAGCATAATAGAATGTTAGATGTAGTAGAAATTTTTTGTCTTAGAGAGAGAAAAAAAATGTATGATTCATAACATTTAAACATTTAAATCTGAATCTTGATTTTAGCCCTTTAGATTTATGAAAAGAAAAGGCTTAAAAGAGGAATAGAATTATCTGGAAACAAAATCCCAGTATTACAAAGATTACAAAGCATTCTAAACAACCTTACCAAAATTTATGAAGTTGTGGCTTTTTATTTTTCTGCTACAAAGGATAGTCTTTGTCAATATTAATCTAAATAAGCTAAAAGTATTTTTTTTAATAGCTATCTTCTCAAGTCTTTATTATTGTATTTTAAATATGAAATTAAAGCTTCTTGGTCAGCTAGCACAAATATTTGACTTTAATTTAAAAAATGAGTATTGGTCATATTTTATTCCTTTAGATATGTTGCCATGAGATAAAATTATGGATTCAAACTTGAGTGTATGGCACTTCCTGATCTTCCGTTTTATATATTATCCACAAATATGCTTCATTCCACTTAGAATGTTATTTCACTTTTTTTTTTCTCTCTCTGCTAAAATGAAGCAATTTGGACTTTTATAAGCACTAATAAAAACATTTTCCTGTTGAATGATTTTGGCAATCNGCTCTGCAAGTTTCAGAGCATGAGAAAAAAGAACATAAACTGAGCCTTGCTTTGAACTAGATCTGCATTTGCTTTTTTCATTTATGTTCACTGACAAAATTTACTTTACTCTAATTTCCCTATTAGCTTAATGAAATTAGTGAGATACACACACCCTAGACTGTGATTACATATAACTGATGATACAACTGCAAATACAACTACTTCAGTGTCTGGAGTTCAATGACACTGATGAGAGGTGTTGAGTGCCTATGGGCAAGAGTGAGAGGGAAGGCCAACGAGGTAAATGCCGTGGTAGGAATCTGTTATGGATCACTCATCCAAGAAGAAGAGGCAAATGAAATATTCTATCAGCATCTGGGAGAAGTCTCACAATGGCTAGACTTTGTCCTTGTGCAGGACTTATTACTGAAAGTATAATACAAAGAGGAAAGAGTCAAGGAGATTTCTGCAGTGACATGATGCTTGGAGACTCTCTTGGACATAGAAATCATGTATTTATCAATAGTTTTGTATTCTCAGAGAAGTAAATTTTAATTTCTGCACAGGCATATTAAGTTGTATACAAATATACTTACAGAAATCTACTTTTTACATAAGTTACTACTTCTGAACTCAATATAAACATATTAATGAAAAAGAATCAGGAAAAAAAGTAATAAAGTTTTCTCCATGTTAGATTTAAAGTGAGTTTTGTGTGGAAAGGAAAAAATTAATGTTCCTCAAAGGAAAAAGACCCTTTTCCTCTTCAACAAAATAATTTATAAAGAAACATCTGTCTTTAATATTAAATTAAAAAGCTAAGCAGGTTTGTTTGTATGTACTATTCCTATTTTAAAATGATATATTAAAAAAAATGTCTTCACACATGCACATAAAAAATATGTGAGTATGTATGTGCATAGTTTATAGGTGAAGTCTTCTGAATTGATAAATTATATGTCTTTGAAAGAAGCAAAACATATCCTACATCAGCCTGGAGAATATAATTCCTTCTTCAAACGCAACAAAAAGAAACAAAAAAAAATTGAAGAACACAGCTCAGTCTGGAATAAGAAAGCAGTAATTGATTGCACTGTTGCCTGAGGCAGTTTTGCTTATTTCTGATAATAAACCAGTGCAAATAATATTGCAGTGTCAAAGGTCATTTTCACAAAGTAAAATTCCTTCTTCATTCGATATCAATGTCTTCATCAAAAGTCCCAATGTGAAATTACTTCCATTGTGCCATCAGCACTTATTAATTCTTTAAATAGATGAGGTAGATTTTTCCACTATACAAAGTAGAAGCACAGAGGTTATACAGAAATTCATTACTGAGTCACCCAGAGATTTTAGGCACACTGAAATCATTCTACATGACAGCACATAAGCAAAGATGTCTCAAACATACAGAAGGAAGAAAAATATTTAAGTAACTGGTTTAATTAGACTAAAATTATTCTAAGAATAACAACTCTTAGAAATAATTTAGCACTAATGTATTATTGAAGACATCCTTGTGAATGTTGATCAATATGGTTCAGGTTGGTCTCTGTCAAATGCAAAAACCTCACTCCTCTATAAGCAGTCCCAAGCTTGGTGCAGTTTGCAAATAAATATTCATTTCTGTCTCCCTTCTTTCTTCTTCACTATACTTCTATGACTTTATAAATAGTGGAATGGATGTACAGTATAATGAGTGGCAAACCTCTAATATCAGTTATTTTGAAATTTCCTACTATATGTTGATCAAAAGATGAAAGACTGATGCATGAAACTGATATCATGGCATTTTTTTTGAACATTGATGCATTGTAGTAGTATTGCTATGCAACATTGCTTTTCAGTTAAGCATCATATTTTTCCTATACATATTTATGTTTGAGAAACATAAGATAATTAGGAAGGTAAAGTTAATTTTAAAAAATAATTGTCTGTGTAATAAAAAGAAGCTTGAATGCAATCTGTACCATTTATCCTTTTTCATATGGAGCATAAGTGGATATTGATTTATATAAAATCCTCTATGATTTGTTTTGGCTTACAGATTGCTTTTTTAATCATTCTTTGTTTGTGCTATTGGTTTGATTGAGATCATCAAGGACAATGAATCATTAATCCTATCCTGAAGAGGCAGGGCTCTTTCTAAACATACTGTTTAACTCTAAAACATCATTATTAGGCATCAACACCAATACTAATACTACGATATAAATATTATTAAGGTAGATACTGAAAAACTTGTGGCAAGTAGTAGCTTTAATTACAATTTAGACTTTACAGAAATAAATTACACCAAGATCAGTCTCTTCTATCCTACTCTGCTATTAAAGTTATTTTTTGTAAAATAATTTCTTAGCAGACAAAAATTGTTATGTCTTAATATTAATCATCTCCTGAAATTTCTGACGGTAACTACAAGAAGCATGAGGAAATTCAAGGAAAGAGATAGAGGTAAAAATATCCTTTACTTATCATAACCCATTAAGGTAAAAAAGGCTAATATTTCACAGAAAATTAATCATAAATGAGCTATTTCAATGGCTGTGCTCATGTGTCAGAAAAAAAAATGACATCATATGATAAGCTAATAATGTTTTATGGGCATTCACAATGGACAAATAATTTTGAACTCTAAATCTGTAGCCATATATGTATAAAGAAGGCCTTTGAACATTGTAGTTTGGGATATTGTGGCTTTTGCAAGATTCATCACACATAAAACCTTCAATTTAAGGTGGGTTTTTTTTTGTTAAAAGGGAAATAAAGTATTTCCCAAGTTTAGACTCAGTGATTTTGTCCACATTTTATATTATAAAGAAGAACATGATAGTATATTTTATATGTTTGTGTTTTTTTTCCTGATAGTGGTTATTATTTATTTTTGGTTTGTTTGTGTGTTTTGTTTGTTAGTTTTAAAATACTTGTTATATTACCATACTGGAGAAGCTGTTGGTGGCTGTACAAAATGTCAGCACCAGCTCTAAAAAGTCTGAAGCATATGGTCTCTTTCTATCTCTCCCTGCATGTAATACACATATTTTCATGGTTCAATACAGAAAAAAGCCAATTTGAAATGCTAATATGTAGTCCTTTTCAGTTCTACTAAGACAAATAGTTATGCAACAAATTATAAAAATAAGTGCAGGTGTAACATATTGCCATGGATGTTGGGAAAAGTGAAAAATTCATTTGGAAACATTTTTGTTTTAACTGCATAATAATTAATTATCACACAGAATACAGAAGAGTAGAGAATTGATGCCTACGTTAAAATACAATCCATTAAAAATATAATGAGAATCTATATTTGCCTTTATATGTAATCAATGAATATTGAATGAGTGTACTACATTTGTAATTTGAATTTAAACTTATTTGTAACTATAGCTAAGATGCAGGGAACTGTTAAGTCCATTGCATTAGTCTTCTTTGCAAGAAGTTTTAAAAATAATTGCATTTTCCTTTAACTTTTCAAAAGAAATTTATTGCATTGACTGACATCTTGTATCTATGTATGATTTTTACTGTTATTCATTCTGATGTCTCTGGTCACAGTCTATTTTTTCTTTTTGATTTCTACACATTCATACAAAAATGCATAAACAGTGTTGTGTTTACTTAGGCAATAATTCCCTATTTAAACATTTTTCCCCATGTGACAAGAACCAAAATGTCTGAATTAAGGGCAGTGTTTAAATAAATAAATTGTCTATGAAGGAAAAATTTCTGAACAGCAAAATGTGAAAAAGATTCAATGATTAAATGGAAAGTCACATTCTCAGTCTGTGTATAGCTTGTGATAAAAACTGTTTTGTTTTCTTTTGCCTGAAGGTTGATGTTGGTCACCAACTTTAATATAAAAAGTAAGGCGGATTAGGTAGAAGTGATCTTCTTGTCCTTAAGCATGCAAACAAGTTATACTCCTTATGCAAAGAGGTTGTATAAGTAATTACTTAATTATTGAGGGAGAGAGATGAAAACTAATCCTTAATGGGATTAATTTTATATAATTTCAGATATTTTATTTCAGAAATCAGTCATGTAGTATAAAGTCATCAAAACCCTCTCTATATAAAATAAAAATGCATTGCCTCTTCAAATTATTTCATCCTTTCTGTCTCAAACAGGTTTTTTAGATTGAACTGAGTATTCCTTGCAACTATGTTTTTCTTTTGATTATAGATAGAATGTAGAATAATCACAATAGACAAAAGATAAAATTAGGCAAGACTGATTACTCCCACACTTACTTGTTTTTCTGGAAATTTCCATTTTCCTCCATCATCCACTGAAAATTAGCAAAGCCCTACCACAAATCCATAGTATCAATAAAAATCTAGACATTTCTTTGGGGCTGTGTGGAATAAAAGAGCCATACATAAGATTTATCCTGAATTACAATATTTCCTTTCTTTTCTTTCATTCTTATCTACCTCTCCTTCCTGCCCACACCCCCCACGCCCATGAGATATCCATGGGATATAACCTAAGTTGTTTTGGTGAAGATACTGTATCAGTATCTCACCTGGACAGTTTTACACACACAAGAATCAGTGATCTTAGTCCAGAAGATTTAGGAGATGTTTAGATGCAGAAAGTACTTGGCCTTTGCAAAGACTTGGAGATGAAGTCCATTGCTCTGTGAGGTTGTTTGACATAGAATTAGAACCATATACAAGAAAAGGAAGTTCAAAACATCTAGCACTTCATCATCCAGGCTGAGTCTCCAGTGCTACTTGCTGTTCACAGGCAAACATATATGTTTCACGATCCCATTGCTCAGGGATAATCTATCCAGAAGCTGATGCTGTCTCTCTGAAAAAGAGCTACAGGTATTTTGCAATACACCATGATTTCACAAGATGAGTGAAATTATTGGCACATGTCAATAATGTGTTATATGACAAAGGTGTGGGATGAGGCTATCTAATGTTGCTCAAAAGTGTAAGGTATCCTGAAATCATTCTAGAGAAGCAAACTCAAGATTCATAGAATGGTAAACTGGTAAATGGCAAAACTGAGTTGGAAGGGGCCCACTTCAGAATCATCAGAGCTCAACTTCTGGTCTAGCATAGAATAGCCTCGGGAATCACACCATATGAGCAAAGATTAGCTTCATCTATTTTATCTTACCAGAAATAAATGTAATTTCAAGTGGCCCAGGTTTTGCTTTGAACAGAACCAGTTATTCATCAGCATTTTCATTTACAGTCTAGTGGATATAATGCTGATATCAGTCAAGTGGGAGCTGGGTTTAATTTAGTATAGATGCCAATAGACATGCTCATTCAAAGACCTAAAGAAACTTCATTTCTCATAGTGCTCTAGTGCAATCAGAGGAGGAAGAGACAGGAGGTAGTGGGGAAAAGAGGGCCTGAAGA
>VWYP01003952.1:0-72695 GCA_013400435.1 Pycnonotus jocosus | reverse complement strand
CCCCGACTGCACCGCCGCGGGCCGCGGCCACGTCACTACGGGCAGCGGCGAGGGACAAGAGAGCGGGCGGGGACGAGCGCGGGGCGCCGCAGCCGCGCAGGTGTGGTTCCAGCAGCGGCCGGCGGGGGGCGCCGTGTGCCCGCGGTTCGTGTGTGTGAGGGCGCGGCGGGGCCGCCCGTGCGTGCGTGTGAGGAGTGCAGGACTGAGGCGGGGGAGGAAGAGCGGCAAATCTTCATGCCCTCTATTTAAAGCTACAGGGTTTTTTTCCCTAGACCTGATCCTTCCTCCCATCTCTTGCATCAGCTAGTCAATATAAAAACATTTTTGTGTGTGCTGTAAGAATTGTTTTTCTTGTGGCAGCACTTCAAGAACATGGGTAAAGTTTTCAGGAAATCCCTGCCTTCACAAAAAATAACTTTTATACCTACACTGAGTTCTACTGGTCTGTGACATTCCTGGGAAAATGCAGCAGAAACTTGTAGTGTCTGCTTTTGACATTCCCAAAGGTAAAGCTCAGCCTGAACTCAAGCACGTGCCTAATCCCGAACCAAAGCCACTTTCGGGTCACGCCTGGTTTACACCATCGCTTTGCACCAGAGGTCCCGTCCTTGTGCGGGGTCACAGCAGCTGCTCTGTGTCTGCCTGCCAGAACCAAACTCCTGCCTCCTCCTGGGGAATCTTCAGACACTTCCTCTGCTTTGGGCAGAAAGAGCATCACTATCAGCAGAAAGGTTACAGTCAAGATGAGGGCACAGTCTAAAAATACTTACAGTCTGCTCTCACCCAGTCAACCAGCATATAGATTATATTTACATCCATCACTGGTCTCAGTGTAGAGATCAGAGCATTTGTGAAAAGAGGCTTCAGTTTACAGCAGACAGTAGGATGTGGGATTGTTTTGCTTTGCTTGATGTTGGTTTGTTGTTTTTTTGGGGGGGGGTGTTTTTTTTTTCTTTCACACTTTCTCTAGAACTCTTGTCTGAGTAGGAAACTTTATTAATTATTAATGTGACTGGCTGAGCTGTGTAGAAAGGTGTGAGGTTTTGATAATTTACTTTGGTTTTGTTCCATTTGCTCACAAGGGTTACTGTGGTGCACTGTGGATTTAATTTGACTTTTCTATTGTTTTTATTGTTTTATGAATTAGCTACCTTTTTGTTACAGTATCAGCTGTTCTGTAACTTTTAAGGACATTGAAATGAAATTAAATATAACAGGTATTCTTTGGTTTAATAACATTCATTTTTTGGAGTTTACAGTCTTACAGGATTGCATCTGTATTTCTTTTAATCTTACAATGTAAAGGTTCTAGAATATTCTTTCCCCCACACAATTTTTCCTGCCTTTAACCTCCCTTTAGACTAAAATATACCCATATTTATTTCAAATTATACCTGTAACTGGTAGTTCTGGTTATGACTGAGAATTCTTATCATCTTTTTCCTTTGGAAAGCCTGATTTTCGTGCTATGTAGCTTTGCAGACATTTTAACTGTGAGGATTGTGGCATAAACTGACCTAAATGGTAGGGGTGTAGGATGAATGTAAAAGCTGAACTTTCCATTTGTAAGCTGACAAGACAAATCTGTGACAGCCTATCTGGTTTCGTAGTATTAATAAACATTAGGGAATCATATATGGGAGCAACTGTGAAAGGATGTTGTCAAGATTGTCTCCCAGCTCATTCACTTAAAGACATACTATGGAACAGCTGTGACAGAAAACATGAACTGCAGAAGGGAAACACTGTGTTTGGGGCGATCTGGTTAATGGCTCTCAGTTCTTGGGGTGAACAGTGCTAACAAACTGGAAGTGAAATTGAAATGTGGTTCTGTAACCTGGCTGCTTGCCTTAAATTTACACATCCAGAATTTTGGTTTAGTTGCAGAGTACTGATAATGTCAAATTAGGAACTTTAAGCAATAAATATTGTATAAACAATAAAAATTATTCAAGTGCCTCTGATTTCTAGGGTTGTGCTTACTAGGAAAAAAACCCGAAAGAGTGAGCAGGGGTAACAGGAAGGAACACACAGTCCTTGTTTGATAAAGATTAACATAGCCTCAGGGGCATCAAAAAACTCATCATAACAAAAAATACCAAGACTTGTTCAGCTGAAGATGGAGGGGTTTGTGCTTTGTTTTTAATTAGTGTTTTCTATTCCTCTTCTTTATTCTGCAGTAAGCTTACTGCTGATCTTTTAGGCACATTGTAAACTCCCCCACTCTGTTTCCAGGCCTTTGAGGAGGAAGAGGGCAGCTGAGGGTTGGGGGAATATTGGGTTTGGGATTAGTAAATAGCAAAGAGATTTATTTTCCCTTTGCACGTACAGGAAATTACTAGGACTGCTTATGTTGTTGATGTTAATTTGTCTTTCTTAGTATATGTCTAGCTTCCTAGAGCTTTTTATGTGTATGTAAAATGAAATAAATCTACAGATTGGAAAAATATTTATCTTGCTATTGCAGCTACATATAATGGGTTGCATTTTCAAAAGCTGGAATTTAGACTCCCTCTTTTCATAAATGGGCTTTGAACTTACAACCCCTTCAATAAATGAATAAAAATGCAAGGGTTTAAGGACCACTGCTATTTTTTTTTCAAGTGTGCTTCTGTCAAAGTACCAAATGAACTATTAAGCTTCTCTGCTGCTTACAAGTTATTCAAACAGTTTAGAAGTGGAAGGTACTCCTATTGGCAAGTAACAATGTGAAGGATAATTATTAGCAGAATACTAATCCTTGTGGGCTCCTCTCAGAAACAACTTAGCAAAGACTCTCTCCTAAACTCAGAATAAGGCTCCTCACCTTCTAGAAGAGTCTTTTACTTTACATTGTCCATCCATGGAACTATGGACATGACTTCTTAAAATTAAGGTTCTCAAGTGCCTGAAATCAGGCAACATGATTGCTTCCTCCTTCTCCCACCACCAAGACTCAAATATGGTTTTAAAAATAGGAATGTCACCTTCACCTCCACTGTTTTTCCTGAAGTCTGTACTGTACATTTGAGCCAGTTCATTTTCAAAAAGGAGTGGAAGCCAACAAGCTTCAGCCCTAACTACATCAATGGCTATTAGCTAAAACCCCTTTGATGTGAATTATTGGGTACTCACAAAGATGACATCCCTTAGAAAAGATCCACCTGATGGTTTGCGACTCGAACCATCAGTTGTAAGTTCTCTGGTCTTCCCTGACACGTTGTTGTGTTTCTCAGCTGTAAAGGGCTGTGGTCCTTATGCCTTCCTGATGATATTCTGTGCCTTGCTCCCAGTGTAAATGAGGGCAGCTTCAGACACCTCTGCAGTGACTCTGCTGCATCCCTAAGGTGCAAAGAGCTCTCGCCCTGCCTTTGTTTCCTTGTGATGGCCAGGCTGCTACCCAAGGGAAGAGAGGAAACAGGAAATGAAGGCACCTTGCTTCCTCGTTTCACTGGAGAGCCCAGAAGGATGCTCATCTCTAGTGCAGCTTCATGGCTGTGGATTAGTACCAAGCAGCTGTAGCAGAGAAGGTAAGGGCTGCAGCCATGAGCTTACCCCTCTAAAACAGCAATGCGTGTTCCCACTATTGGTGGTACCAAAAACTCCAGTGAAACTCTTCAGCTACTCAAATTGAAGCAATTGCCAAAGTGGACAGATTCTATTGTGCATTAGAAGGGAAATACTAAAATAGAGGAGGACTTCTTATACTCTTACTTCCTAAACAATTTGAAAACAACATTTTCCACATGGCTAAAAAAATCTGGATGAACTTCATGTTCTTGGATATGCCATCCTCCATTTACACAATCTGAGTTGGCATTTATTATAGTCCTAAACATATTTATGCATAGTTTACTGTTGTAAAATTTTATTTCTTGGCAGCAACCACATTAAAGCAACATTTAGGTATACTAAAAAATAATTGTCTTGACAGCATTAGCTACAGACTTACTTTGAAGCTTTGATTACTACAATATTATTTAGAACAAGGTCATATATGAAAGCTTGCTGGGACCATTCTGTAAAAGTAGCTGATGGACTTAATTTTAACAATAGCTAGTTTAAGAACTTTGTTATTTAAACTTGGAGTGCACTGTGAAAACTTGGATTATTCTGTGAAAACAGAATTAAGTGCTTTTCAGCCATACGGAAAGGCAATATCTTACTGGACACATGAATCTTAACTCTCCAACGAGAGGGAGGGCTATGAAGGGTAACTTAGGAGATTGTTAAGTGTCACAAACCACTTAAAGAGATTGTATAAAAACAGTAGCAGGGCTGCAAGTGTTTCTTTGGTTTTCTTGGCCATATAAGTTGGATGACACTGTGCCATCAGGTGAACATGTACTGGTCCCTGGAAGGCTGCAGGGCTGGGCAGATGGAAGCAGGAAGGGCTATCCTCTAAACACGGAGCTTATGCAGGGGGTGAACAAGGTTGGTGTTGTCAGCCAGAGTAACTTCCATGCTACACTGTATAAATCTGTTCCTTGTTATCTGCTGGCTATTCTCCCAGAACTACAGGTACAAGCAATTTTTTGTCATTTTAACATATTTATTTATGACTTTTAGAGTAGATAATTTGAGTCATGGTTTAGTGGTGAAGGTGGCAGTGCTTGGTTATCAGTTGGGCTCCAGCATATCAGAGGTCTTTTCCAACCCTAATGATTCAATGATTCTATATTAGCTAAAATTTATACAGAGTAAGGCATTAATTAAACTGTTTTTAGTTTAAAAAATAAGTAGAATGAGTTGACAGTGTTGAAGCTTTTTCTCAAGCTTTCTTTGAATAAAGAAATTAGTTGTAACAAATCCTTGCCATAGTCTTACTTTTGGAAAAAAAACCCAAAAACGCAAACACTTTGCAAAGAAAAATGTCAAAATGTCCAACCAGGTATCCCTAATTAGCTTTGGGAGGAAGTGACATGCTTATCCATTTTCCAGATTAACAACCACCTTAAATAAAGTTGAGCAAATCTGGTTTTGGTTCTGTAGCCAAAAGGACCAAATTTAATACACCAAGGATTTATTTGAAGGGCAAATTATGCCAAGTTGAATGAAGTAGATAAAACAATTTTTGTCTGCAAAGGACATAGTTCATTCTGACATACTGTTACAGTTGAAGGAAGGTATTGCACTTAAAATGTTGTGTATTTGAGAGAGGCAGATCAGGAAATAGGGAAAAATGATCAACTGCTGATTAGCAAGAATCATAAGGAAATGGAAATATATGTTTGTTTCTTAGCTAAATAATTATTGAGGAGACAGCTGAGCAGTACAGCAAGTGTTCACTCTCGGGTGCATTAATCCCACTGTGCTTTACTACAGCACAAACAGGACGGCATAACTTTTAGTTCACCTTTCTGTTCTAGGAGTTGAGCTGTGCTGGCATGTTGTAAAGTATCTGTCCCATCCTGTTTACCTGCTGGCTGTGGTAGGTGTTGATTAGTGCCACAACTAATATGTTTAAATTTTTTGCAGTGTCTATTCATTTGGATAGCTCACCTTAGTTTCCAGCTACTGACTCACCTGATATCAACTCCCTCTGTTATGTGTTGCTGTTGTGGTCTGATTACCACTGAAAAGCAGGAATTACTTGGAACTAGACAAGCAGAATTCAAAACATCTGAAGTGCATGGATGCTTTCAAAAATTTTGGTAATAAGATTCTTGGGAACCTTTCCATGCTGTAGTAAACCCTGACACCTTGAATATTGTTTCATACATGTTTTCAGAATAACAAGTCTGCATAACAAGTCATTTCAGAATAACTGCATAACAAGTCATTTTATTAAAAATTATGTTTATAATATCCTATGTCTTTATACGATCACATTTGGAAGTCTCAGAGCAACATACAGCTCCCCTAAGTTAGGCTTCACAGTCTTGCAGGCAGGGCTGGTAGCTGAAGGAGAGTGTCTCAGTCTTACCATCCAACAGCTGAAGTGAAACGACTTCTCCCTTAGTGTGAGAAGTATCAGAGACACCTCATTCACCTAGTGGCAAATATATTCCCACAAGTGATGGCAAAGTTTGGCCCCAAGGATTCCAAGGAGTGAGAGCAGAACAAGAGCAAAGGGGAATCCTAAACCCAATGGAAAGTGAGTGTAAGAAGAAAATACCTTTCTCACTACCTTTGCAGAGGTTAGCAAAATACCAGATAGTGTGGCTTATTGGTTCTCATATTTTGGTAAGAGAAGATCCTGTGGTATTTCAGCAGTGAGCACATGATGTTGTTATGGTGACTTCTTGTTGCGTGGCAGGAAATTGTAAGAAATTATTTTTTTTGTGAAGTCTAACATATTACTTGGTCCAAATTATGTAGAGGTTTTGGTAGATTCAGGAAAGCTGGAACAAAAAATCATGTGCTAAGAAACTTAATACATTTAGGGCAAAGAGAAAAAGAGAAGTGATCAAATATGGAATTATCATCTAAACAGAATATAGAGTTCTTCACCTGGTTAATTAATGGTTGCTGACATTGAAAAGATAGATCACCCAGTGCTCCTCAGAGTCAACCCATTGATACACTAACAGCTGAGGATGATTTTTAAAAACTGAACATTTCTTCAGTAATTACATCAACATTCACATGAATTAGTTGGATTCACTTTGCAGGACTCAATCAAATGATGAAGAGATAGTGAAATAATTTTTATATAAAGAGAAAAACATGAAACAGGCTTTTCCTTTCATTTCAGAGAAAGCAGTATTTCTTGAGACACAAATGCTTTCTAAACATTTTACTGTCTACTACATAGGATGTGAGTCTGAAACTCCTAGACAGTAATAAATGTCTTCCAAATCTGTGTGCTCCATTGTTTTATTAACCGCTAATGATTTGTGTGTTTTCTGTCATGAAAGGGCAGGGTTGCTATAATTACTCTTCTAATGCTGCAAGTGTTCCTGCTTTGCAGGGAAGTCATTATGCTCCAGGTCCTCTCCTGACAGTGCCGTGCAGAGGGAGGCCAGAGGGCAGAGCACATCCGCACAAATACACCACCAAGGCCTTCATTAAAGACAGGAGTTAGGAGGAGAGTCTTGAAGTCAGAAAACATTTAGGTACAGTCCCAAAGCTCACTGAGGCGAATGGAAAGAAAGGCTGCATCTAACAATGAAAAGCATAAGTGGGCTGAATGCACTGGAATATTAAAGGCAGTAGAAATTGGAAAGAATTGGAGAGAACTATGATCAGTGTAGGGGAATGGGAAGTAATTGTCTGAGACATCAGAAGAACAAGGTCCCTGGTAACCTAGGAAGCCATTAGCTTCACCACCTTGCTACTGAAACTGAAGATATGTTGGCTTTGATTGCTCCTCCCTGAAGTACTGGTTCTGCATTAATCTGTTGACTATAATGTAATGGCTCCTCTGTCATTTCCTGCAGCACTGTAATCTAATACTGCACAAGTGTCTCACCATGTTCACAGTCTCTGTTGAGTAATTGTGGCTTTGATTTCATGATGCATAGTCTGTTCAATCAGCCTGTAATTGCAGCACTATCTGGAAGTATTGTTGATATATCTATGTAATTATGTTTATTGTTAATAATGCAAATTGAATCTGTTGAGTTAGTCAAGTCAGTCATCCTCAAGAAGCAGTTTCTACAGATGATTTCTTTAGCTGCTGAGCAGTGGGTTTTTTTAGTTCTCCTTTGCTCTTTCACAGAAAATAGACTCTTATTGAAAGGTAACCACAGCCCCATCATGGAAGTGTCAGCATGTACTGTTGAGGCTATGCAGAAATCTTGTCTATCCAAAATATCTGGAGAAGGCCCTGAATTTAGTCCAATGTGTGTGGTACTGGCATGTGGAGTGACAAATGAGAAATGCAGGAATCCATTTCCTTTGGATATTGCTTCATATGGGCTTTTCTAATAGTTGGCAAGGTGATGAATTCGGGAGTATTTGGAGATGCTAATTTTGTCTGGAAAAGCATAGGAGCCATGCAAGTTCTGTGGGTCTGAAGCTGTATTTTATCTTCTACAAACATGTCTGTTAAAAAAACTTTGTCCCTCCCTGATACAGATTTCTTTCCATCTCAGTCTCACATAAAGTCAGCCTTGGCAAAGGTTTTCAGATATATGTTTATAGTTGATTAAATTGTATATATTCTCTGCTGTAAATACAGCTCTGTATATCAATTTCCTTTAAGTTACTCAAATGTTACATATATCAGGATAATATACTTCATATTCTGTTCAAGGCCAGGTTAGAGGAGGCCCTGAGCAACCTAATGTAATGAATGGCACCCCTGCCCACAACAGGGGGGTTGAGACTAGATGATTTTTAAGATCACTTCTAACCCAAAACATTCTATGATTCAATAGTTATAGTGTGTTTAGACTGTCTGCTTCCTAGTAGTATGTGGCACATAATTTCCTTCTGTTGAAACCTGCTTTCTTGGGAATTTTTTGTTAAAAGGAATTACTCATTTTGTGGTCTTTTTATCTCAGGATGCTCCTTTTGTAAATGAAGAATTGGTCATATAGTATGGATAACACTTGAAAATGGGTCTCTTGAGCACATTTAATTGAGACTGAATATAGCACTTTTGCAATAAAATAAATTCAGTTCTGCATCCAACACTGCATTTTACATTATACGGTCACAGAGTTCTCCCCTCTTTTCTGCATTTAAATGGCTGTTGGAAACCATTTGTTGGTCCTGCATTGTTATTTGGGGCAACTGTGTTGCCTGTGGCTCTGTAAACTCCCTGAAAACAACCCTGAGTTCAGCTATTTACACAACGATTGTGAAGTTCTCTTAGGAAGTGCCCTCTGAACATGCAAATCTCTCCTCATGTGGTCCCTCAGCTCTGACTGGCTGGAAACATCACTTCAGGTTCTTATGTGATGCCAAAAGTGCACAAGACTGTCAAAGATGGAGCATTCAAGGGGTAGTGTTATTTTATTTACACAAAGCTGGTAAGCACTCTCAAGGCAGTTTCCCTCCATCCTCCTGTCTCACCGCTGTCCAGCTGGGTGGAGTTGGCCCTGGCCATGTAGCTCTGCAGAGTCCTGATGGCAGCTGTGGGGCAGGGTTATTGAAGGGGTTACAGAAAGCGATCAAAGGGAACCTACCAAATTTGCTATTGGCTTCTTAGCAATGCGGCCAACATTTTTTGAATTAATTTTCTGTCTTCTGCTTAAGCTTTGAAGTTTCAGAGTATTTGCAGGAACTTCAGAGTATTTTACCAACCAGTCCAAGCTTCTAGTTATTCAGACTGGAGCATAGTTACTACATGGTAAATTGGAAACCTGTCCAAGCTGATGTTACTGCAATGCAATGGGATCTCCCACTGTTTCCCTGGAAGGTAGCCAAGAGCCCTCTCCCATTATTTTCACTTTCACTCTTAGTTCACCTCCCTTCTGCTCTGCTCTGGTGGGAGGACTTTGTAAAGACATGAAATAGTTTCCTTCTCTACAATATGAGTGACAAAAAACATTCTTTTTTTTCTCTTTTTACATTTTCTTGATAATGAGACACTGTTTGCCTTTTTTTGCTTAACATAAGCACTGTTCCTCTGGAGAAACAACCAAGGGTTTGAAAGTGAGTATGCCAACAAAGGTGAAATCCCCATGCCAGTGCTTGGGCAAATACAAACCATGTTATCTACAAAGTGATTTTACAAGAAAAGTAGGGCACTCTTCTGAAACTTAGGCAGCAGTGGTGTGATCCCAGAAAGCTGGTAAGTGTCAGGAATCAGCTGAAATCAAGTAAAGTGAAAACTCCATTTATTTTGGTCCTGGTCTATTCTTTAAAGATGCCATACTTCTTCTATAGCAGGTAGTACACAACATGTCTTAAACACAGCCCAACACTGTGAATCTTGTTTTGGAGGTTCTGACTTTTTCAAGGCATTTGCCATAGCCAAGTGAAGGTCATGATTTCCAAGAGGTGTCAAGAAGGAATTCACAATCATGTGATTCCAGAGCATTTTTGTGGATTTCTGATGTCCAATTTGACATTTAGTCATTTGAGAATCTAAATTTATGGCCTTTATCTCTACAGTAACTACAAACTTGCCCGTACTAGTATGAACCACAACCAGGCAGATGAGAAGCAGGCATGGTACTGTAAGTAATTATGATAGTTATGTAGAAGTCTTAGTATTAAATATCTGTTCTTCAGACAGAAAAATC
Organism: Pycnonotus jocosus; assembly: GCA_013400435.1. Classification (NCBI taxonomy): domain Eukaryota; kingdom Metazoa; phylum Chordata; class Aves; order Passeriformes; family Pycnonotidae; genus Pycnonotus; species Pycnonotus jocosus. Next base: position 62,577 of record VWYP01003952.1, on the reverse strand, counting down.
TGTAGCATGATAGTAATGGTATTTTCACTTATGCAAGTCTCCAAGCTATGAACATGCTGTCTTTAAGATATAAGGAAATCAAAATGCTATCTATAAGATATAAGGAAATTTAAAAATAATCTGACTCATTGCCTTGTAAGAAGACTGTCTCTCTTCTTATTAACTAACTTCAGTCTGGGTCTCTCCAAGATATTTGGAGCAGTTGATCTGTCTTGTACCTCGTGCCTGGGTTATTGGCTGTATTCCAACAGGATAAATGGAGTCACAACAAATGGTACACAAATGATGCATTTGTACAGTGAAGGGGAACAGTATCATACATGGCTTGTGGGGACTCCAGTGGAAGTTTACAAACTGTTCAATATCATAAGCAAGACAAACTAGAAGCAGGAATCTCTAGAGTGGGTGGATTTTCTAGCCCAACCAGATGCATTTTTCAGAGGTCCTACTGCCTGTTAAAAAGTGATTGGCTGTGTAATTACGGATATGATTACGAATATTAGATCAACAGGCTGACAGTGATCATGGCAGCCAAATTTCAGTCTCTGGCAGAAATGAGATTAACAATTGAGAGGTTCTTTCATGGAGACTAACCAGATTTCCTGAGCAACATAAGCATTTTTTATTAAGATTTTCCAATGAAAAGGCCACAAGACATCCTGAAATAGCAATTTGTTTCATTGTCTTCTTCTGAATAGGTCAATGTATGATGTTCTCATCAGTTTCTTCTATAGACCACTGACTGTGTGTGGAATGGATGCCTGGTTTGATGAGCAACCCAGTCATAGCAGGGAAGGCAGCAGAGCTGGATCACTGCTAGGTGAGGTGTCTCATCTGAATCTGAAGCAGTGTGGGGTCTGGACAAGCTGTGGGAGACTGGTGCATGGGCTGTTAGCAGGCTGTTCAGGGCAGAAGCCAGGTTTGAATTGCAGAGTCAGAAGTCACTCATTTCCACACCAAGCAGGCAAAGGTTTTGTCTGAAGGCAGTGCAGCCCCCAGGCAGGCAGCCAGCACCCTTCCCTTGAGTCTGCATGTTCATAGCACTGGGTACCTTCTGTTCCTGCCAGTTTGCAGAGTCCACTCTACCCCTCAAGGAGGCTAAATCCATTGTAAGAAGCTTTTCTCAGACTTTTCTGCTGCCTCCTCATGGTAACTTTTCTGTGGGAGCTGCAGACAATCCAGCCCCATGCTAACAATTGCTCACTGCAGGGCTTGTGTGTAACATTCACAGCACTTCCAACTCCAAATCCCGAAGCCATCTTGTAAACAAATGAGAATTGCAGTATTTTCCATGATTTTTAGAAAACATTTTAATGGTTCCTCTGTCCTGAGCTTTATGACTACAGAGTGCACCAGGACCTTGTGTTCTAGCTTTTCTTTGTGACCATGACAGAGTACTTTGTTTTATAAAAGCCGAGATTCTCCCAGATGACAGTGACACAGGGGCTGGGAATTCCCCAGAAAGTGTTCAATATGCTCAATGCTTCAATAAAATCATGGTGTTGACAAATCCCATGAATATTGATGATCACTCCAGGAGCACAGGCCTTGCAAGGCAGTGATGAAACAGTAAGAACTTGTTGGTTAGATAAAGGGCAACAACAGGCAACAACAATGAAAGGAGAGGCAGGGGAGCAGAGTTTTATAGGGGCTGTGTTGCCTGGCTGCTGGCTGAAGTACAAAGGGATTTCAGCTGATTGCTGACACCTATAGCCAGAGAAGGTATTTCTGTAGGAGTAAAGTAAGAGTCTGGAGGAGATGTATAAAAATGAACAGAAAAAAATGGGAATATAATTTAATTTTCAACACTAGCTTGTGGTACGAGCACGGGAAAGTCACTGTTTACACGCACTCCAAATATAAAGGAATGTTGGGCAGGCAGAGGTCTGACATATCCAATTAACATAAAACCAGCCGGAATAAAATGTCTCTGTGCTCTCAAACTCCTTGAAGGAGTCAAAAAATGCTGTGAGAATCCTTAACCATTTACTTCCTTTAATGTCCTGAGCTTGTAAACAATTTGATTCCTCCCTTGGTAAAAGAGATACAGTTTTGGTTCTGGGCTGAGATACTCTCAGAATGCATCATGTCCCATAGAGCCAGCCTAGCCAGGCTTCCCAGTGACTCAGGGCTACTGGAGAGCTCCTGCATTCACTGCTGGCAGCTGAAAGACAGAGTAACCCAGAAAGGACAAGGAGGTCTTTTTCCTTCTTCTTTCCATTCTCTGTGCATCATATGAGGCTCAGCATACCCACTGACAACCCAGTGACTGAAGATTTCTACAGAAGCAAAACACAGCCTGCATTTCATAGCTGCTTGTGTGACTTGAGGATATAATTCCAAACAGACAGAAGTTCAGTTTTCATGACCCTATCTTTCTTAATCCTTTACCCTCGGCTCAGGCAGTGGCCAAGCATCCCAGCTGCAAAATATCATGAGTAGGAGCATCAGGCCTAGATGAACTAAGAATAAAAACCTCACTTCCCAAAATGTGTCAGGAGAACAGCCAGGTACAAAAATTATCCACACTCAGCAGCTGCCTGAAAACTTGTAGTGACCAGCCCAGAGAGAAAATCACAGACTGTCACCCTGGTGCTTCCAGCTCTCCAGAACACACAAGTAATAATGAGGAATGGAATCATAGGAAATTGGAAAGAAATTCTTCTTTCATGAAAGGGAATGAAATCTTGAAATCAGAGAACCAAGTCTAACAAATACTCAGGAAAGGAGATATGATGAAAAACAGTGGCATTGAAGAAACCAAGAAAATTTGGAAATGAAGTGATGGCAACCAAATGGACTGAGACAAAATGAGGGGCAAGGAAAAGGACCAAAACTTGCCAAAAATATTCCAATGCAAGTCCTGAAATCCAGGAAGAAATGGAAATAAAGAGAGAGAAGGAGTTGAAGAAATGTAATCTTAGAATTCAAAAAGGAAAAATTTGGAAAGCAAATAAAACCAAAAAAAAAAAAGAATGAGGTGACAAGAAGTGCAGGGAAAGGGATAGAAACTTGCCCAATTAATCTTTATTGCAAGTGTGCCAGGAAGCTCCCTGCATGTGCTATTCAATGATATACATAGATACAGTTGGACCACTTGACATATTGATTTAATTTTGAATGGGGGCATTGCTAAGAAAAAGAAGAGATGAGAATTTCTTCTCTTATGGCTTGTATCAACTGATTATTATAGCAACTCACTGTGAGAGTGGGAAAAACACAATACCTCTTGAGACAATGGGAGCTCTTTTGTGCCTTTTTGGTCACCTTCATGTTACCTCTGGTGTAGCAAAGAAGTTCTCAAGTCCTTTGCCTACAAAGCTAATTGAAAATTTAGCTCCACTTCTCCAAGCAAGAATGCAACACTCAAGACCAGAACTGGGTTTGGTAATTAGGCTAGGTCAACTCTGTAAAATTAAGTTTGGATCAGGGCTGACTGTAAGAGTCTGCCTGCAGTATAGGCAGTGGCCAGAGCTAAGAGCTCTGATGGAACTCCAGAGGCAGCAATAATAAAATACTGGAAGTTTTCTCACCAAAAAATGGAATTCTGTTAGAGGCCTGTAAATTCTTTCAGTTAAGCTTAAGTGCATGGGACCAGGAGCATTTCATGCTGCTTGACGATTATGTCATTGAGCAGCTATTGTTACAATTAACCTTAACAGAAAAATCCTCCTGAAAGAACATTTCAGTTCATTGTCTGAATTCTACATTTAGCTCAGCTATTCATTTCCTATCTAGTTACAAGTCATATTTCCTCTTTGCTACAAATCCCTTGCTATTTTATGCCTTATAAAGAACTAGCCTAAATTTTTACATGCTTACTGCTATATATCGAAGAAGTATATTGGTTCAGGAATTCCCTTGGGGCAGTTTGTTAAGCAAAGCTCATTAATTTACTTGTCTGGATTTCCTAAACACTTCTCTGCAGCTGGGAGTGCAGGTGCAAGCAAACACTGGTGACAGCCCTTTACAATCTAGTCCTTTCCCTTGCTGGCACTGTTAAGTGAAATGTTCTCCCTTTACTCGCCAGAGTTTACTCAAAGCAGGGCCGTGCTCCTGCCTCCTGGGTTGGCAGCTCCAGCACCCATCTGTCCTGAGTCAGGCATGGCCAGGGTTCAGCTGCCTCTGATTCAGTCCCCAAGATTTTTAGTTCTAGAGCAAAAGCAAAACTTTATCTTGTGCATCAGAATGAAGGAGATAAGCACATAATGTATTTCAACAACTTCATAATGCTGGAAAGGGCCGTTCGAGTCATGAAATCCAGTCCCTATGACTTCAGGCCACACAATAGAATGCTCTAAAGCATGTCCTCTGTCCTATAGCTTTGGCCTGGAAATATTTCCCCTTTTCCTGTGATAAATATAACCTCTTTTGTACCCACTACCAAAAGTACACAAGACTGTAACATTTCACAGCAAAAGGTACAGAAGATATGGAGAGAGTCATCACAGTCCCAGCAGCAGTGGATCTTTAATGGGTGAACATGCCAATGAAACTGATGGCAGCTCATCTCTTCTTCAGTTTGGGTTTTCCTCTACAGATTCTTCCTTTTTTCAGTTGGTGACAGGGAATTTCAATGAATTTTCTATGCCTGTAAATTGGATGGCTTTTTAATGTGCTGCCATCTTTGTGCCCATGTTTCCAAGCTGTCAAACAGCTTTGTAACCAAGCATTTCTGATTGGAAATTCCAGATTGTTTACTTACACTTGATTTGGTTTCTCACACGAAGTCAGAAACCATGTTGGCAAATGAGACAACAGGGCTGTGTTGCTAATTAGTGTTCTGCCAATTTATAATATTTTATCAAGCCTAAGCTCCAAGCATGTGGTCACATGCTACACTCGGCTCTAAATTTGCTTAAAATATAAATAGAAACTACAGTGATTCTTTTACAAAAAAGGCAAATTAAAATGAATGTCAAAGATACTCTGAAGCCTTTTGTTCCACTTAACAACAAAGAATTCCTATTGATTCATCTTGTGTTCATGAAGTATGTCTATGCTACAGCATGGAGAGAATCTGAAGTCTGTCAAGAGGGAACTGCTCTGTAGGACCAAATGATATCCAGAAGAGTATCAGCCCCCATGTTCCCCAGCACTGCAAGCAAACCTCTGGGGCACCTGTTGCCCAGGCAGTGGGGGCTGGTCTTTCAGCAGGGGCTGTTCTAGAATGATGTGCAGAGGGCAGAGACATTGCCATGAACAGGAGTGTCTGTAGAAGCACTCACCCAGAGGAAACTGGAAGGCAATGAAGAAGTACAGCAAGGGCAGTGCTGACATTCCCAATCTTTCAGCTGCCTTCCTGCTTTACACATTAGTCCTGCAAAGATCAGCCTGAGCTTCCCAGGGAATATACTTTTTGCCATAGCTGGGATCAGGGCAGTCACCAATCTCCCTGCAGAAGCTGGTTGTCATCTTCTCCCTAGGATGGAAAGAACAACTGTGGTAATACAAGGGCTTTTCTGTTTTGTTGACCCCTAAATTTGCAGCAGCTGCTGCTACAGTCCTCGAGGTACTTGGAGCTAGAGATGCAAGCAGAAGGAAGAACTTATTACATAATTTGGAGCAGCAACCTCCAAGCCTCCAGTGTGGAGTGAGGCCACAGGAGAGCCACTCCCAGGATTATTTTGAAGTATGGGATGTCAGTTCATCTGCGTGTCCATGGGAGGTGTGAGTGGTTTAGTGTTAAGCGCAATGAACATCTTTTTCATACCTCCAGAAATCACACTGAGAAGTTAGCACAGGTGAATCCTCTCGTGTGTATGTGCCACCACTGCTCAAGATGCCAGGTGGGGAAAGCATTTGGATTTGAAACATCTAGCAAGGACTGCACTGCCTCACAAAACTGTGACAGCCATGCTGTGAACATCCTGCACTCCAGGTCCCCAGCTGGTCTGCAACATCTGTTAATTCTCACAACATGCCATGGTGTTGATTTTGATTGTTTTGTTTTTACAGGAAAAACCAACTTGAAGAAAATGTGACTGATCCCAGAAAGACTGTTTTGATGTATATAATTTTACCCAGTTTATAGATGACTTTTTAAAATACTTAAGGAAATTTCATATACTGGTGTAGAGCTGAGGAGGTGTGGACAATGCCAAAACATGTCAGCAGGACACAACCACTTCCCCAGAGTGCAGCAACATGCCATTGGTACTTGATGGTGTCATCCATTGGCACAGTGTGGAGAATGGAGGCTTTTAGAGAGAGGATTTCCCTGCTCCAAGGAAAAACCACTCACACAGATAGCTAAAAAGAGCAGTCATGTCAATCTCATGTTTAATGGAGCTAAATGTGTGACTCCTGCAAAAACCAAATACTCCTACACCAGAAAGACAAGAGAGAGACACACATTTTACTCTGTGGCAACCCTATGGGAATGAGAATAAAGACTATAGATGCTGTGAACCTAATCACACAGCTGTGGTTATTTTGTACATTGCAAAACATGGGATTGATATTTCCATAAATTCCCTGGGAAAGCTGTGTAAAGGCAGAATGTGTGCCTTCCTGGCTAGCATGGCCTAATGGGCACAAGTGTCTCTGGCTCCCTATTCTCTGATTTGTGATTTCTTTTGGCTTCCAATGTATGCCACTACAGAACTTTTATCATCATGACAAAGGCTTGGTAAAATTAAACTTCCAGCAGAACTCCCAGCTTCTCTGCTAAAATTTCAGAATTTTTAAAATGGTTGGTTAATAAATTGTTGCTTGTACCTTCTGACCACACAGCATCTCACAGTGGAGTAATGGTTAACCCACTAAAGGGTATTGAGCCAACACTGACTCCCTGGTCCCAATTTTTGTCTCAACCTTTATTCATGGGGTCAGACTTAATAGCATGAGCAACAGTTAGATCCACAAAGGGTTCATGTACCCAAATTGCCACAAAAGACCACAGCAGAAAGTCTGAGATGCTAAACACCATTGCTGCCCAGCCCTGGAGGTGCCTGGGGAAAGCTTCATCGTTATGTCCTCAGAGAGAGTCTGCACAAGGAGCTGCATTTTGGTTGAGCACTGTGGCTCAGCTGTGTGTTTAGCTGCTGTGCAGCTGTTTTCCCTGCAGGTGTTTCTGGAGCATACCATGACTGGGCTGGGGAACAGAGTGGGCCTGGGAGGAGTAGGACCTCTCATCTACCCTTCCTCTGAATGTGGCAGAAGGTAGCATTTTGAACATATGCTATTAACACTGGTTTGCCTTGGATGTCAGACATCTCTTTTTCTGCCTACTCCCAGAAGCTTAAAAAACCCCCCTGTACTCATTGAAGAGACAGTAAGAACAGCCTCTCACAAAAGTTATACAAAATTCTAGTGTTATGGATATGCTGCTACCTCCCTAGACCAAAGTTTCCTTCCTACCCCAGTTGTGGCCTTGTTTTAGAACCATGTATTTGGGCAGATAAGTAGTGATGATATTACAGGGCAGGAAACATCCCAAGCTAAAAGCAAAATAGATCTTAACTCCCAGACGTCCTCCAGAGTTGAATATCTGGAATCAAACCACATGACTGGACAATTTCTGGAGGAAGCAATGTATCTGCCATCTGGCTTTGTAGCATGGCCCACTGCAATCACTCTTTCCTCAGTGCATATTTTCATTGTTCTGTTCATGCAAATTTTGGAACAAGAGATGACAATGTGACTGCTAGTCAGATTTTCCCCCTCTTTTGCTGTAATTATGGGTTTCTGTTCAGTTATTTGTTACTTAAGGAGTCTTTGGTTTTATATGACTATTAAATTAACCCAATTACTTTCCAATCTTCAGTTTCTCCACTTCTTCCCAGGGTAGGAAACTGTTCAACTAGTTTTACAGTAAAGAATTCTCTGAAAGTCTGATTATAGATCAAGTTCCCATCAGTGTGTTGGATCTATCACTTGAGGCTCACTCACTTCAATAACCAACAGGAAAATTTTGAATTTAAATGTCATTTTGATCCCAGTTCAACCAAGAACTGGGGAGCTGGTTATTCAACAGCAGGGGTTAAATAGCCTTGCAGGCTGGGCAACTGGGGTGGAAAGCCACATGGCCCAGCATATTCCCTGATAACCTGCCTGCTCTGCACTGGATTAGCTGTGAAGGAATAACTGTGATGCTCATGTCATGTCTGGTAGGACTACCAGATGTCCTACTCAACCCTGCAACACTTCCCTTTGGATCAAAGAGGACAGACATAAAAATTTTCTTCTGAGAAGATGAGAAAATGTTTTCCTTTTTTTTGTTTTGTTTTGGGTTTTTTTGGGTGTTTTTTTTTTTGTTTTGTTTTTTGTTTTTTTCTTTGTTTTGTTTTTTTTCCCCCTGTTTTGGGTGGGTTTTTTTGTTGTTGTTGTTGGTTTGGGTTTTGTTTTGTTTTGTTGTTTGTTTGGTGTTTTGGGGGGTGTGTGGTGTTGGTTTGGGGTTTTTTGTGTGTTTTGGGTTTTTTTTTTTTTGGTGGGGTTGGGGTTTTTTTTTTTTTGGTGGGGTTGGGGTTTTTTTTTTTTTGGTGGGGTTGGGGTTTTTTTTTTTTTGGTGGGGTTGGGGTTTTTTTTTTTTTGGTGGGGTTGGGGTTTTTTTTTTTTTGGTGGGGTTGGGGTTTTTTTTTTTTTGTGGGCTTGGGGTTTTATTTCTATCATTAATACAAAGCTCTTTCTTGTTTTTTTCCCAGGGAACTTCTCACTCAACCTTGACAGGAGATGCTGTATCAATATAGTGTTATACTGATCAACTTGTATTTGATGACTCCAGTTCTTCAGATCATGGGAAAATGCTCTATCAAGAAAGACAACAGTACTTTCCCTCCCCTTGTTTCTTAATTAATGAGTATAAAAGCAGAACATTAATTGGCATGAAGACCTATTTAAACATTTAATCTGTATAATGGCCTAGGTCAGTCAGTGATTTTATCCCTTAAGATCTCAGCTTGACCTTTCTTGTGAAATTCTGTCGCCTCCAAGGATCATCGTGTGCTTTGTCTGAGAGCTTGTTTCTCTCACAGGGTGCACTTCTGCTTTAAAGATCACAGTAAAATGCAGAAAATATGCAACTAGCATACTTTATCCTGGGCCAGATCCTGCAAGGACACTATAATCTCCCACAGCTTGCTGAGATTCTCATTTTTTAAAACTTTCAACAAAATCATACAACAGCTGCAAATTTAGGGAATAAAAAGTCTTATCATTTGGACTCCACTGTGAGCTTTTGCAAGTCTTGCCTTCACTGGTCTGGATTAACATCCTTGGTTGGATGAATCAAAGCATCCACATCAAAAAGAGAGGAGCCCTGGCACAGTGCCACTGCCAATGCAGTCATATGTATTTGGGATTAACTGGTTGAGAGCAAAGTGCTTTGACTTCTGTTTGGTTGCAGTCAACACGTCAGTGAGGTGAAGGCCCTGCAGATCAAAATAAGCCCTTCTGGAGGGCTTTTGGTTTTGTCCTGGGACTTCTCAAACTGTCAACATTAAAGTAACAGCTGCTATGAGAAGAGTTTGTGCATCCCATGCTTCAACAACTAAGCACATTTATTCCTGAGTGAAATGGACTCTGCTGTTGAGTCATGCAGTCTTTATTACAGGGTTTCTTCCAGAACAGGCTGCATTTCCTACTCTCTTCAGGTCTATTTATTAGTCTTAAGAATCTTCAAGTCTTCAAATTGCCAGGCAAAAGCACAAGAACACACTGGAATGGAGTAGAGGTTAATATACTCTCTCAACAATTATACTAATTTGGGAGGAATATTTGTAATTGCTTTCAAGTCCATAAGTATAGATCAAAAGCCCTTAATGCACAACTGCAGTGCATAAATGCTGTTTACCACTGGTGCTTTCCTTTTGTACATCTCAATGCATCCTACAAAAGCAAGCTACTACAAACTATTATAGAGGTGGGGAAAGTGAATTACAGAGAAGTTACCTTTCCAAATGCCTGCTCAGAACCATCATTATCCAAGAAAAGTCCAGGCTTCATAAATCCATATTCATAATGCATGAAGTACTACTCACATATAGAAAAGCAGTAGAGTTATGCTCCAAGCCAGAGATTTCCCAGCTTAGTTTGGAGCTACCAATTACTCTACCAATTTCCCAAGCCTTAGGTGCATTGGTGTATTTGTGTGGGCAGGTATGCTGGAAGGTGGGGGTTTGCACCTTCCCATTGCTCCTTCCTTCACCATGGCTATGGCTCCCACAGGGTCTTCTGGTGAGGTCCTGCTGAGATTCCTGCTGCTCTAAGTGAATAGATTCTTTTCCTCAGTGCTTGGTGTGTATGTAAGAGTCCTCCCTTCTTCTGGCAGCACACTCTTGTTCAGTCTGAGTGATCTTGTCAAGCTGTCTCAGTCACAAATATGCCCAAATAGAGACCCTAAGAAGAGGATTCTGAAGATTATAAAATGAGACTTGGTTATGACTGATTATGTATTTGTTGGACAAAAAAATTTTGAACATCTCTGCTTCAAGAACATCCAGTATTATTGGTATTGTAGGAAATAATTGTCCAGACAGGCCCAGTGATTTGGATCAATGCAACAGCCATTACATCCCTGTAACACTCTGTAATTATTCTATATTTAAACAGTGGATAGAGTCTCAACCCCCCATCATCCTGATCAAAGCTACCTCTCAAAGTCTTCCTTCCCCCACCATACATGCTACCAGCAAGCCTTGTCATCCCATTTCTCACAAGCCCAAGCACAGTTGGCTCTCTTGGCATCAAGTAACAGGACACAGCTACTGCACTGTGGCCTCTCGAGGGAGCCCACATAAGGAGCTGGTACTCTCACATCCTTCACCAGTGCTACACCATCCAGCCTATGCAACGAGCTCCTGCTGCCTCCCTCACTTCCCTTCACTCTACCAAACCTGCCCCATGTCACAGGCCAGCTCCATTCCCCGTCTCACAAAACACAGCAGTTCCTGTACTTTTCTGTACCATCAAACTAATTTGTCTTCTCAGGGTATGTTTTAGGAGAGGTCTTCCTCAGCTAGGAGCCAAAAGGGACTGTGGCACTTGCTCATGATGCAGAGCTTTTGGCACACTGAGGGTTCTCTGAGGAACTGGCAGTGCTGGTAAGAGTGATGGATTTCTCCCTCCCTGCACTGAGCCCTTTGGTGCAGGTCACCCTGCTCGTGTCTCAACACAAGGAGCACAGCAGAAGAGGCCATAATGCTGCTGCTGCCACCACCCTTTCACCTCTCAGGGCAGAAGAGAGTAAGAGGCAAAGCAAAACCAGCTTTTGCTGTGCCTTACTGTGGAAGCTGTCACAAGTGCAGGGCATTTTGGTGTATTTGTCCAAAGACAAGACTTCCCCTTTTTCAAATTGCCATAGAACAAATTGCCTGTATTAAACAAGGGATTGTGGAGGCTTTTCTCAGAAGGGGAAGGCTTGCTTCTTCCCAAGCACACATAGCTTTTACCTAAATCACCTAATTAGCTTCCTGCAATCCAGTCTGCATTGCTTCAGAACCTGATATATCCCATATCCGACAAAGTCATTCCTGTTTCTATGTCATGCTTCTATAGCACCAGTTTGCAGGAAGTATTTGGATGTTAAATTTGATTTAAGCCATTATGTTTCATTTTTATTGAGACTCTTTGACTCACCATTGATTTAGCTGCTTCAGTTGCTTGTATGGCAGGTTGCCCATTGCCAAGGCATCTGAGAACCTCACTACCAGTTTAAAAATCAGCAGACTGACAAGCCCCAAATCCTGAGAGACTGGGCCAGATTTTGCAGGGGATGATTTGTCTTTTGGTTGATAATTTCCAGCTGCTGATATTGGGAGGTTTAGTCCTCTGCATTGATAGCACAAGTGTCTCAGCCAGTCTCTGTCATTTTAGATGACACAGAGATAACGCCTAACCTAGCTCATCCTTGATGTGAAAGGGCCTGCCCCTGTTTATTGGTAATGTCAGGAAGGCTGTGTAGTCTCTCTAGTTCCACTGATAGCCCTTGACATCACTGAGAACAGAGTAGCCGCTCTGTGCCATTTTCTTCATCCATGGTATCAAGATTAGGAATCAAGACTAAGTGTGAGGGTTCTTGTGATAAAGCAATATGTCTGGGAACTTCCCAGAGGAGCATGCATGGTGCATTCCTTAGAGCCTCAGAGGTCCTAAGCAAGCAAGTAGGTTGTGGGAGATCCTGGGGTTGCTTTCTGATGACAGTCCCTCTAAAAAGCCCTGTTGAGAGGCAGAAACATTTCACTAGGCTGTAAAATGTGTGATCAGCAGACAAGACTTGTGACATATTATGTATGAGCAATAAGTTGTTTTAGTAGTTACAAACATTGTCAGATACAATGAATAACTGAGATTTTCCAAAATTACAGTATTTTTAAAAGTTGTCCTTAGAAAGCCTCAGAATCATTACAACGAACTGCAAAGCCAAAACAGAGACTTTGGAGAAACTTCACAATTTAATGTTAGCAATTAGCTATTAATGTTAGCTTCACACAGCAATTAATGTAAATTTCAGACAACTGTATAAAAACTTTAGATTCTCAGAATGAATGTCCTATTAGTACCCAGGGCTTGAGGACATATTAAACAGGTGTAGTAAACACACAGCCCTTGGGCATGTGGACAACAACCAAGGGCTGCATGGCATGCAGCATCTTCAGAACTGTCTGACCCACTCTGCTGGCAGAACCTTCATCCAACAAGCTAAGAGCAATGCAGCATCACAGGCCTGGAAAAAGGTAGTGCCATGCTTTTTGGGCAATGCTTATGGCAGTCTCCATGAAGTTTTTCTACATCCTATGAGACTGTACTTAGCATTAGCATACAGGTACATCAGCACCTACATTTTCAGACACTCTTGAGGCATTGCCAGGTGTTTCTGCTGATTCCTGTTCTCACCAGCTGCTGTGATGGCTACACCAAAGCTGCAGCCCTATATGGGGCCATGATGTCAGCTTGAGGGTGCTCCTGCATAGCTTCCTGACCCCATGAAATCACACAATCAATTAGGTTTGAAAAGACCTCTGATATCATGAAGTACAACCCACGACTGAACACCAGCACGTCAGCTAGATGTGGTACTGAGTGGTACTGAGTGCCATATCCAGTCTTTCCTTAAACACTTCCAGGGACAGTGACTTCACCACCTCCCTGGGCAGCCCATTCCAATATCCTCCTAATGTGCAACCTAAACCTTTCCTGGCATAGCTTAAGACTGTGTCCTCCTGTCCTGTCACCAGCTGTCTGGCAAAACAGATTGACCCCCACCTGTCTACACCCTCCTTTCAGGGAGATGTCATAAGATATGCACTCTAGAACCTTCACCAGCTCTGTTACACTTCTCTGGACTCAATCCAGNTAGAACCTTCACCAGCTCTGTTACACTTCTCTGGACTCAATCCAGCACCTCAATTTCCTTCTTGAATTGATGGGTCCAGAACTGGAAACAGTACTCGACGTGAGACCTCACCAGTGCCAAGGACCAGGAAACAGTCACTGCCCTGGTCCTGCTGGCCACACTGTTGCTGACTCAGGCCAGAATGCCACTGGCCTTCTTGGCCATCTGGGAACTTCTGGCTCATGTCCCGCTGTTGTCAATCACCCCCGGGTTCTTTTCCACCAGGCACCTTTCTAGCCACTCTGCCCCAACCTGTAGAGCTGTGTGGGGTTGTTGTGACCCAGGGGCAGAACCTGACATCTGGCCTCACCAAACCTCATACTATTGGTTTTGGGCCATCTATCCAGCCTGTCCAGATCCCTTGGGAGACCCTTCCTATTTTCCAGAACAGTCCTTCCACCCAAATCAAACTTTTAAAACAATGCTGACAAATGTGTTGGGGCTGTGTGAGAGAAATTTGCAAACCGGTATTTGCATCTGTGTCTCCCCAACCGGCTCCAAGCTCCGACAAGAGGCTGTCCTCCTTTCACACACCATTTCATCCCCAAGAGTCAATGTCACAGTGGAAAAAAACCTAAATAGAGTGCCTGAAGTTCAAGATATGGGTCTTACAAGTCATATAAATTTCATAGCCCAAATGACTATTGATGTATAAATCTGCTGAACTGTATAAATACCTGCATCAATATTTTACATTATTTGGCCCTCAATTGCCTGCTTAGTGCCAAAACACTTGTTTGTCACAAAATCTGGCTTCTTTCTTGCACCTTTTTTCATAACTGTATTTAAAATACATAGGAAGAAGATGCTTTAAAACTGTTTACATTACTAATTGAAGCATCACTAACATTAAATTTGTGCAGAATAATGAAAGAGAGCAGAAACTAATCCTGATTTAGAATAAACTAGTTTCTTAACACCTTCAGCTGTGGAAGGAATAAACCAATTCTTTCTCTTCTATAACTTTTGATAGTGTTTTATTCAAAATCCAATTCAATCACAGTTACATCCAGGCATGCAGTCTCTGGCCCCCTCCCAGGGAAGACTGGTATAATTGGTCTGCAGGAGAGGGATGTGCTCTTTCTTACATTTGGTTCTTTTACCAGCTATCCCTAGGGTAGAAGTATATTTTTTCCTGTCTTAGCTCAAAGATATTAAAGTTACCACAGGGGAAAATAATTTTATTGGATAAACAACAAACAAGTAAAGTGATTTTCTGCCTCTGGACCCGCCTACTTGCCTTCCTTAAATTAACAGCTTCTCAACTGAAATCCCAATACTTCCTAGTGTAAAAACCATCCATCCTGTTTATTTACACCTAACCGGGTGAATAGTTCAGTAGTAGGTTCAAAAGGAAAGCACTGTAAGCACCATCTGCAGCTGGAGAGAGGTTCCCCGAGGGCTCTCTGAAAGTCTTTCCTGTCTCTGTCCTTCTGAGTCACACAACGTGCCCGAGGCAGCTGGAAGGTGTCTGGCAGTGGCAGAGCAGACAGGGCAGTGTTCCCTGAGCCAGGAGAGTCAGGCTGCAATTCACTGGTTGTGCGGCCCTGGTCAAAGTACCTCTTGCCCTACCTCGTCCATGGGTTGCCTGCTGGTGGGACAGGGCTTGTGAGCAGGGGCTGGATGCAGCAGAATGAGCAACTATGCTTCCTGAAATCAGGTCTGCCTAACCTGTCAGAGCTGGAGTTTGTCTCTCCATATCTTGGAGATGTTCACTAACCAAACATCGGTTCATGAAGTGAGACTGAGAACTTTCAATGTGCTCTAGTCATTAAAGAGCACTGGCCCTAAAATTGAGTTTTAAAAAATCCAAAGAATTTTTCAGAACTGCACAGAACACAGACAATTAACTAATCATTTTCTAGCAATCTTTACAGTACTCACTTTCAGGCAGTCTTTCTAAGCACTGTATTAAGCTGCCTTATGGTAAAAATCTGGATAAGAATGTCAGCAGAAGATTTGACTTCCAAGCCATTCACTGTATAGTTCAGTTGATAAAATGGACTGGCTTTGGTATTCACAAGTACTCAGTCCCATTTTGGCTGGATTTGTTAATGCTTTTATTAATGTAACTGCATCTCATCTAGGCTGTCCTGTTTTCATGTAAGTAAGAAAGTCTAGGATAATACTCTGTTCAGAGGAAATAACACTTATCCTTGGTGTAAACTGCAATTATTTTTATTAGGCAACCTGTGAGGAACTTGGACAAGAGAACATACCTTTATCCTGATGTTCTTCTAATTTTCTTGAGACATATAACAAACAAATCAGAGATGGGGCATTACACTGTGAATCCCCACTTTTTGTGCTTTAAAGAAGGATGTTTAATGCAAGTTTCATTTTAAAATGCGTAACTAAATATCTAATGGAGCTGCTAAGCCAAGCACAGAGCTGTTAGAAATTCTAGGTTTTCTGGTCATGATTTTTCTCTCCTTAATCAGGTGCATTAGGCTACAATTTTTTATTTTATTTTATATGAGTATTGGAGAGTTTAATAGCCCCAACCAGAGTGCTTTCTTTGCAAATAAAAACCCAAACTTTCCATGAGTATTAACACAAAAATTTTATAAAGACAAGCAAAAAGCAGGTGCATTTCTCAGCTCCAATCAGATGAAGCATACCTGTATGCCACAAATTGCGGCAAAGCAAATTCCTTTCTTCAAGAGGGGCCCTTCTAGCCAAGGCAGAAGAGGTAGAAACCATACACCTTTGCAAAGTTCTGATGCCATCTTTCCACAATATTTTTATGAGTAATCTAAGGAAATGTGGCCCAAATTAGACTGCTTGAAGGTGAATCAGAACTGACTGAAAACAGTTAGAGACAAGGTTCACCATCAAAATGCAGGAAAAGAGACTTGGTATAATTCCACATTTTCACCAGTGAAGAGGTCAGAGTTAATACACTGTGAAGTGTTCTGCACACTGTTAATGTTACATGCACAGTCCTTGTGCAGTATAAACTTGGCTGTTTATAGGATACTGTTATATAATCTCTAATTTAAAGATATTTGAGTAGGTTCTAAATTCCTTTGTTTAGAGAATCCAGTTATATAAAATATTAGCCATTTTTAAAGTGATGGGGAGAAAAGCTAGGTTAATTTTTTTTCCATTTTATCAGTAAGCTACTTGTGAGGCTTTGGAATCACTGGCCTAACCTCATCATTCATCTAGTTGCTGTAATCACTCCTGACAGCTGATACACACATTTTCTTGTATTGAAAGAAAAGCATAAAATAGTGGTCTTAGAATTATTTCTGAAGTAGGTCTGTTCTGTTTGAGCAAATGCTACCTTCACTCCATGTAATGCAGCAAGCCTCATGATGCTCTTTCCAGAGAACCTGGGATTAGGCAGACACAGCCTGACCCCTCTCAGTGCTTCTGCCATACACTCCTCAGAAATACTCTGTGACATCTGTAGCACTCCTCCAAGTGCTTGCCCTACACTGCAGAGCTCCTGATTGTGACTGGCATACAGCAAGGACAGTTTGGGAACCCGTGGTGTAAAATTAAGGAGTAAAAGTCCAGAGTAACAGCCTGCAACACTGATGATGCTCATTAACACTCCTCACTTATGATTTTGCCTACAGTAAACTATGACATACTGCAAACATGGGACTAAATTATAATGAACAAGTGCCAAAAACTCCCCCTTCCCTCATGTTAAAACTGGAAAGCTGAAGTGATAAGCAATGACTGTACAGTTGCTGAGGCTCAAGGGAAACATATCACTGTATGTCTTTCCCAAGGACTGTCATAGGAGCTTAAATTCCTCTTCGACTTAACATTAGTCATCTGCTGATTTCATTACCCATGAACAAAATCTGGAACAGCATGTCTTTTTGGAGTAGAAATATAAGGAGACTTTATAGCACAGAATAAATAATGCTGAACTGCAAATATTTTTATGAAGAAGTTTTTAGGCCAAGAGCCAAAGCTGAGAAAACTTCC
This sequence comes from Pycnonotus jocosus, assembly GCA_013400435.1. Taxonomy (NCBI): domain Eukaryota; kingdom Metazoa; phylum Chordata; class Aves; order Passeriformes; family Pycnonotidae; genus Pycnonotus; species Pycnonotus jocosus. Next base: position 45,296 of record VWYP01003952.1, on the reverse strand, counting down.
TTGAAACTGAGTACTGATGGCAGACTGACCCAGCACACCAGTGTTGTGAGTGTCTGTGCCTGACACAACTTCCAAAGCTGTGGTACCTTGGAGTGTCTCACACTGCAGTGCCAGCCTTTTGGCCCTTAAATTACCCACACAGTGTGTATGTGTGCATCCATTTCTGTACTTCTTGACAGCGCTCAAAACGACCTATTTTGGTTTTTTTATTATTCCAGGGTAACACCAAAGAGGACAAAAGAGGTTCTGTGGCAGGTTACATATAGGTTGCTCCAAGAGCAATAAACACCTTCACATCCCTCTAAATGGGTCACCTGCACCCTTTTCCTGTATGTGGAACAATGTCCTATGTTACTTAATGTATGGCTGTGCCATACAGCTTTGCAATGAAATTCTTTTTTAAAACTTTCAGGCTGAAAATTTTGCAGGGTCAAGTCCCATCATCCTCAGAGTGAACGCCCAGAGAGCACCCTGGGCTGCTCATCAGTGCACTGTAGGCACTGTTCCCAGCCATAAAGGAGGATCCTTTTTTCTCTTCTCAAAGACTGTGATGGCATTTGCCATCAGGAAACATGACCAGTGGGGAGTATATAAACATCAAAATCAAGTTCTAGCTTTCTTAGCCACTTGCAAGGTTATATCAATCAGTATATTGCTAATTGATGTATACATGAATCTAATGGTTTCATGCTCATCATGCTATTAATTTTAGGCTTAAGCTGGAACAGAATGGGAACATGCAGAAAAGACTGTTTGAAAGAAATAAATCTGTCCTTTCCATGAAGGGTGTGCATTTATTATACTATGAGAAGTCAGAATGCAATAACTGAAATACACAATAGTGTCAGACACCTTAAAATGAAATTATTAAAAATTTAGTCAGAGTTCATAAAACTTAGGTAGTTTTTTTATATGAAGGATGCCTTAGAAGAAGACAATGAAATATCTTTGTTCTTTTTACTACTGCTGCTATCAATTATTAAGGAGTAACCATATGTCATTTTTGTCACCAACTTGGGGAAGAGTTTAGCTGAAAGGGATATAGGTGTTTACATAGGTGTAACAGAAAAACATTTATTGGAAACATTTGAAATATCCCAGTTTTAGGAGCGTGAGCCTTATTCTGCACTGTTTTTCTCCTGTGTACCCTGTGTAGATGTTTAAAATGTTCCACTCAGCTCATGAAACTCTGTATACAAGGTTTACACAGAACAAAGTAAAACAGTAACATCCATCTGAACAAGACAATTTGATATTAGATGGGACAATATTCTAAGCAATATACACTGTACTGTTCCTGGAAATAAGCTATTTTCTAAAGGAAAGACATTAAAGAGATGGGTGCCAGATAAGCAAATTATTTAATAATTAGTGATTCATAGAATTCAGTCGCTCTTCTCTAAGGCACCTTGCACTGGTTACTGCCAGACAGAAATGATACACCATTCTTCTGTATTCCAGTATTGTATTCTTCTCTCTTCATAAAGATAAAATAAAGTCATAGTTGTTTATCCTGGATTTTTTTTTTAGGGGGGGTCACTATATGAAATGAGACAAGGAGTTGGAGAAATTATGGGTTTTTTTGTTTCAAGATGCTCCCTACCAACTCTTTACTTCAAATGTATTAAAGTTATAATAGAAATAGTTTAACTACACTTCAGGGAATAAAAAAACCTGTCACTACAAAGAATTTACAGCACTAAAGGCATTGGAAACTGGATTTTAAGTAGAGCAGAAGAAAATTGTCGTAAAATTTTCCTATGCAAGTCTTGACATTCTTTAATACACAGAAAGGCATTATTTTAAGAAAGAGACTGACATGACAACAGATTTTGAAGCCAGACATGCGTCTGTTGGAGTTGGATGGGATCATTGTGCCCAGGATGCCTTTATACAGCTTAATTGAGTAACAACAGAAGCAAAGCTATGACAGGCACCAGCACTAACTGCATAAGCCTGCCAGAAAACTTTAATATTAACTCTTGCATCTAGGGCATGCCACAATGTTTACACTGAAATTGTCACTCAGTCTCACTTGGCTGAGTGGGAAGGGGGTTGCTACAGTGACCATAATCACAGAACTGATAGCAGACCTCAGAATCAGTGAACTGTAGCCCTTTAAGCATGATTCCATCGTGTCCAGCAGTGAATGAAAGAAAAGAAAAGCATAGACAAAATGTAAATCAGCTTTTTTTCATCTTTCAATAACTAGCTGAAGAACAATTCACAAAGAAGTGGTGGTTCTGGAAGATCAGATGCCTGAGATGTCCCATTTGTTGGAGCATCACCTAATTTCCAGAAGGCAGGCTATTCTAGGGTCGACATTTTTCTCTCTTTCTGTTATTGCATCTGTATTAAATATTAATATTTGTATATAAAATTTGAACAGTCACAGTGCAACATCTTGGGCCTCTTAGGCAACCTAGTAGGTGAAATACCAGGTTTTCATACTCCATTCATGGGGAAAAAAGTGTCTGTATATGAAAAATGGCTTATCAGCAATATACTCCTTGGGAAAAGGAAGAAATCAATTTGAACACTTGGGGTACATGTGCAACGTGATGTTAGACCTCTTTCAAGAACCGTGTACAGTTCCTAGAACCATAGGAACTATAAACCACTACCAAGTAAGACATTTCCTGTTTTTTATTACTTACTTATGACCATTTGGTTAACATCTGATTTTTATAACTAAGACAATTAAAATGGTATTTTTTTCCTTGTCAATGTACTGTTCTGTTAAGTTTGCATTATCTGAGAAGATAATTAAGGGAAAAAGTAAATATCAAGCCCTAGATCACCATGACACCAGGAATTGGCTCTGAGCAGAGGCAGGACCAGGAAGAGCATTCCCACCCACAAGGAGGTGTGTGGGCAGAGCACAAACACAGCAGCAGAAGTACTCAAGTGAGCTATGAAGCTGATGGGGCTGAAGGCTTTGAATGACAAACGTTGCCAGCACAACACAAATTAGAGTTGGGAACATAATATTTAAGCCTGGCTTAGCAGCCTCCTAGTTCATACAGGGAAGGGATATAGAAAGAATTGGGAACGTGTTGAGAATGCAGCTGGACTAAAGGGCTGCTGCAGTTATGGTCTGTAGCTGGCAAGGCCAGAGAAGGTTTGAAATGTTGGCACAAGTATAGAACAGTTGAAGGAGAGGAAATGGCACACCTATCGATTGGAACAAACTGGAACTGAAGCAGTCAGCTGCTACTTTACCACCACAGTTAGCAGAAAAAAGTGTGTCCAGCTGACATCACAGAAGAAATATTATTGATCAGTAAATGAGATCTTCAAACTTGTAGTTCCAAGTTGCCTGGGTTGACCATAGACAGTCTAGCACCCACCACCATAGCTCATCTGCCTCTATATGAACACATATTTGAAGATCCAGTTACTTAATGGAACATACATAAGGGAGGAACAGCAGTTTCCTTCTGAAGTGTTTATCTGAGGAGCAGAGAACACAAATGAGTGATTTAGTATGAGATGAAATTACCACCCTCCCCTTATGAGTTCCATTTTGTATTTATCAGTGCCAAGGTGCTCTCTGAAGGCTTGTGTCTTTTTCTCTAGATTCAGATAATTTTCCCGTGAAAACGTTCAGTTGAGCCACTTGAGATTGATGAGAATTCTGAGTCTTTTCAGGAAGAGATGTAGCTGCTATAATTGGCAAACAGAAATTGCAGGGTCTTATTTTGATAAGCAAAGACAGTTCAGGCTGCTGGGGAGAAAAATAATTTCTATAGCTCATTGGCTGCAATATAACTTTGACTGTTCCTTGTTTCATGTTCAGAAGAGGTGGCCTGAAAAGACCTGGAGATGTTAACCAGTCCCTGTCTTTGGCACAACATTTGCACTAGTACAATGATTAGCACAGAGCCACTTGGCTGTTTCAAGTTCTGATCCTTGCCAACATGACCTTTAATTTTAATGTCTTAGAAGCATTTTCCTAATCTCTCTCCACAACCCTACACTCACAATCTTGTCTAGCATTCCTACTCCAGTGTGTGGAGTTTGATTTAATTTCCCTCAGATGGATCCTTTTGTTGGCTTGAATGATTCCCTAGAAATAGGACCACAAGTCACTGCAGTGAAACACCACTATGACGCAAATGCAAAACACTTAATACACTTTATCCAAGTGTGGATGTAACTCATTATTGCTCGTGGTTAAATTCGATTCCTCACTCCCTGAGAAGAGTGAGCTAAAGTGGTAAAGAGCCAATATTCTCAGAATTCTGAGATTCATTCATCAAGATAACACCTAGTGGCAACAAAAGATAAATGTCTTTATTAAAAACACCAGAAAACCACCTGTACTGTGCTGCTTTATAAAGCAGGTGCTAGTCTAAACACTCTTGCAAGAAGCAGAATATCTACAAATAACCTTGCAGCTTTGTGACATATTCTCAGAATATTAGAACTATTATGCATGAAAGCTATTTTTAAAAAATGTGTAGTTAAAATGTTAGGGATAATTGTGTACCAAAAGTGTCTGATTGTACCTTTAATGGCCAGATGTCATTATTTTAATATTCTTTTGATATGGGAAACTGTATTTGAACTTGCTCTTATATTTTTGCTGCAGGTGGAATTGCTAGAACTGGAGCAAAGTTAATTCCTACTGCTTGAGGGAAAGGTAAGTCCCCGGTGACTATGACATCCATGGTGATGAGCAAAAAATGTGTGGACATGGATTTTTTAAAAAGCTTACAGGTAAGTGACTCTGTCATCACTTTTCTTACTACAGATATTTCTGTTACTTCTGTCTTCAAGACTTGAAATTATAAAGTAATTTTAAGTACTTTTACCATCAAACTTGTGTGCTACCAAATCATTAGGAGATAAAGAATTCTCAAAGTTGGGAAGAGAGATACATAGCAGTAAATGAGTGGATGAGTGAAAAAAAATCCACAGTGAACATATTAAAATTTGTTTAGAGCTAATATAAAGTACACACATATATGCAAGACATATAATCATGAAATTTTCAAATGTAGTTTAGTTAGATATGTCTCTGAGACATATCTCGATTAATCCTCTTGCACAGTCTGTTCTGTGAGCTTACACTGGAGATTTCAATTCAGCCTCATTTCCTAGACCATGAGAAACCTTACATAGTGCTTCTGTTTAATCTATTTTGTATTATTCTCTTAAGATTTGGCTACCATCCCAGGAAAAGCACATAGATAAGGGAAACATTTGCAAAATGAAGGTGAAACCTTGGACAAGTTAATTCAAATAAGCCAAATGGGATTATTTTCTGCAGGAATCTTAGAAAATCCAGTTGCATAAATTCAAGGAATTTTAACATACAGAAATTGTTTTTAGTGTAGGTATGACTACCACTTTCAAATAAATCCACTGCTAGTTATTAATTAGCTGTCTGGACAACATTAGCAATGAAAACACAACCCATAAACACATTATAAGATTGTCTGTACATAGGGCAATTGCATAGGCAATAAAACCCAGACTGCCAGGTTTTTATTCTGGTGTTTTCCCAATTGCAGTCATTTCTGAACCTTCTTACCCACACATGCTCCAGATCGCCTCAGCACTGTTCTTTTTACAGTTACTTTCTTCTGGAGGGCAAACAAAAATATCCATATTTTTGAACTGTGTGCAAAGAGACTTGCAAAGATGTGCACTCCAAAATGGCATAGACATTAACTGGCAACTCCAAAGAAAAGTGTTAACTTTTGTCTAAAGCAAAAGACTTGAGGTAAAATCCCATAACTCAAAATAACTTTTACTTGTAGCTGGTCCCAGAGGAGACTGAATGAAGTATTATGTATTTTCAGCAAGTAAAGGATGGAAAGGAGAAACATGTTTTTTGAGGTCATATGTCCCATCACAAATTCCATTTAAATAGGCTACAAGAACCCTGGTGTAATAATCAGAGAGAAATGGAACCTTCAATCATCTCCTTTTCAATCAAACATTTTAATTTGGAAGCAGAAGACCGAAGTACAGGAATATATGGAAACTCATTCTGCTCCTGGATATTAGATAACTAATTCATAAGGGTGCCACATCTGTTAATGCAGGAGGAAGAGGGAGCATCATAAAGGCAGAGGAAACTGCCAGTATATTAAGTAGCACATTTCCATAAATGTCCTTAGATTTCTATCAATCTACATATGTAGACTTCTTCTGAGCACAGCTTCTGACATTCAGATCAAAAATTATGGTCAAGAGAGGTAAATGAGACTACTTGCATTTATTTTCATCAGCAATAAGTGGTTTTAAATTATCAGTGTCAGGGACAAGCAATGAAAACCTCTGAGACAATCAGAAGTAACAGGAAGTAATCAGTAAATTGGGGGAGTTTAAAAAGTGAAAAAGAAGACAACTTTAGCAGGGAGTGTGTGAAGACATGAAGAATAATTCCCTCCTCAGATGCTCTCAGTGTTGGTATAAAAAGTATCTAATCAAAAGTTTGTTTAATCTACCTGACGACCCCTTGAAGCAGGAATAAGGCTTTCAGGCATGTTTAGAGTAACCATACCAACTAGAAAACATATAAACTGAACAAAAAGATCCCAAATTTGCCTCACTACTTCATTAGGACTTTACTAATAAGCACTAAGAGAAATCAGTCACCCAATAAATGTCAGAAGCAACACTCTGAATTGAAAAAAATGGCAGAACTTGCGATTATTGCATCTGAAGACTGAGATTCTTGGAATTCACAAACAAAAAAACAAACAAACAAACAAACAAAAAAACCAAACAGCAAAAGAGGTTGCTGACTAAAGGAATATAGGTTAGAATGCAAACAAATAAAGAGTATGAAATCCATAGCATAGCCTCTTCTATTCTCTTCCATTCTCATAGCAGTGCACTGGCCTTGTCTGCAGACCCAATCGTTTGGACAGGCTTTCAATTCTGACAGTTTAGTTGACCGTTTAGTTGACAGTTTAGTTTATCTGCAAGGCTGGATACTAAACTTGAGGTCTGAACATATCAAAAGATGTAAAAGGGCAGAGCATGAATCTTCAAAACCTGTAGGTTCCCAGAAGCTCCTCTAGTCTCCTTATATAAAGATATAAAAGGAAGGGCACTGATATAAAGGAAGGGCACTGATATAAAGGAAGGGCAGTATCAGGCAGCTACAAGCCAGAGTCATGTACTCAAAGCTTTTAACATCAAGCAAGCCTGATGCTCAAGATAAAACACAACACATTCCTGCAGAGCAGCTGCTGGTTGGTATTGATTGCACTGGAAATGAGGAACAGAGAGACTAAAATGTAAATAATGGTAAGTTCAAGGGTACTGACAGTCAACAAGCAAAGAACAAGAAGATTCACACTGACATTTACCTATGTTTGTCCTGTTTCAGCTTGGTAAGTACCTACCTGCAGTATTATCAATCCATCATGCCACAGACAGTGTGCTACAGTCAGGATTAAAATGGTGCTTTTAGTTTTTTCACCTAACACAGCAGAGTACTTCATCACCTCAGCTATTTACTGAATCACATCACATAGCATTTTAGGCCTTAGAACAAACTCTTCTGGTTAACACCCCCTCTGCAAAAGTATATGGAAGCATCTTTAACAGACCTTTCCCCCACCAGTTTACTTGACTTTCATCTTAAATAATTTGATTTTTTTTTTGCAACTGACTAATTGGAGAAATGTTCTATACTATAATTTTTGTAAGATATAACCTAAAGAAAGCAGATCATGACCCTGTGAGTGAGACACTAACCTGGGGTGTAGTAGACTGCTCTTTAGAAAAGCAAAAACTAGGTCTGGTCATTTGCTTCCCACAGGAATTTCAATCTGAATACTTGTTGCTGTTTACACAAAGCCAATGCCAGCATTTTCCTGCAGAATTTATCTTATGGTAAGCAAAGCAGGAGGAGAGTAAATACAGTTACAAAGAATCTGTAAAACATAACCCCCAGGTTATGCTCCAAGAAAAACATTATCATTTACTGCCCATGTGGAACATGAGTTCTCCCCTCACTCACCACTGATAGTGTTTGTCAGGAGCACAAACTCGGACACTAGAATAGCTTTGGAAAAAATAGAACTGGAGACATAAAAATAATCTTAATTACAGTGAGAGTTTCAGTGAACAGAAGCATCTGCCTTTGAGCAGACAGCACACATGGAGCCTATGGGTGGGTGCGATGCCTCACATCAGAAGGGACGAATGTCTCAATCAGCCGTTTGCTGAGACCACGGGAATGCTCACACAAGCTTCTTACACACTCCAAATACGTGTTTGGGAGAAATCTCAATGTGGTTCCTAAAGTCTGCTGGTTTGTAATGTTAATCAGGCAGTCATTTTGGTCAGTGTTACCTGAAAAAAGACTTAATCCACATGCATGGTAACAGCACTGCCTCTTATTGAATAGAAAAATATCAGTATTTAAAATTTTTAATAACTTACAAACCATTTCTGGGTAAGAAAATAAAGGGATTGCATGGTCTTAATACTCTCATAACTCCTCTGTTTGCAGGAGACAAATCTGGAGATGATACTGCTTTTATAGGGTCAGATTTTACATTTATAGCTTTCAATACACTGCACCAATCCTTCTGAAAGCTGCTTGATAGACTTAATATTTCTCAATGAGAAAATGTTATCAAAGGAATAGGTAGTTCAAGAAATAGTGGAAAAATCATTTTGAAACATTTGAATCTCATAAAATGTGAGTTTTGGGTGATATGTTATCACAGTTTCTTATCTTTGTGAAACATTAGCCTAATCTCTGATGCTAAACTTAGGTACCAATTCCCAGTCTCTGCATAAAACAAATAGCCATTAAATCAGAGTGAGATGATGGAATACAACATGTAAATTCAATCTAAAAGGTTCATACAACTGCATATATTAGTCATACTGATATTCACTTCCTCACAGATCCTTTTTATATAAACATCCTTCTACATTGTTCTCCTACTACTATTCTAATTTCTGCAATCATCAGAAATGTGGGCACTTCAGAAAGCTTTCAGGACAGCAGGACATTCTTTTAATGGGAAAGGGCAGGCCTAATGTTTAGACCCTCCAGTGGCAAAGGCCAAATAATTCTTTAGTGTAAGCCTGCGAGTTTACCCACACCTCAGAAGTCTGTCTGCTTCACCCTTAAACAGCTCGCACCATTTAGCAAAGCTGGAAACAAATGTGGCAGTTTGCATCTGATTGCAATAAACGTGTTGCTTTTCTGAGCAGTCATCAGAAGAGTAGAAAACATTTTAATGTATGATATGGTTGCAATATAGGAACATATATTTTGCTTTTTCAACAAATATTCTGTTATGGGATCCATACTGATTTGGCACAGATATATTGCTAAAGTAAATTTACTTTGCCGGTGTATTTGAACTTGTGTACCTGAGCCCTTTAGTATCATGGGAAAAGTGTTTGGGATAACTGTAGAGGCTTTGGTTATGAATTCTTAATGTTAAGTGCTAAAAAGAAAACCTTCACATGCACTTTTTATGTGAAAATACATAAAACCATAAAAAATTATGCTTTGCAGAAGAGGACAATTTTTGTTTAACATTATCTGCCTGGAATAATGAAAGTCAGCAGCATTATTTTACATCAGATATCACAATTATTACTTCTTTAGACACTAATTTAAAGAATTCTACTGCATTTTTATGTGGTTATTGTGCTGCTCTAACTAAACACAGTCGTAAAAGTGCATTTTTCCTTTTATTTGAGTATATTTTTTTTACCCGATTCAGTAGTTCTTAATGCTTTCAGTGAAGATAAATACTTATTTATTTATTTTCAATACTTATCTGTTCTGTTTCTTTCATTCTACACAAGGTGATTTGGTCATTCTGCTGGACACCCTGGGATCTGAGTGAGATGTGAACCTTACTACTGTTGTACCTGCACAGGAGGGAACAGCTGCCCTCCTGCACACCCAGTGGGGCTCATGATGAAGGAGTGGCTTTTCTCAGTCGTGCCCTCTGCCCTCTGCTTTTCCTTTTCTTTCCAGTCATGGTCAAAGCAAGACTCACACTTATTTTCCTGTTCCAGGTCCTGGAAATAGTCCTGACTTCTTATTTTCCTATGTGTGTGCTTTGGACACATTTAGGGATCTCAAATAGAATGGTTTTTTAATTGCTTTTCCTTGGACTTTATTTTTTTTTACCTTTGTAACTGACCTTTTGTCAAAGTATTACAATAACAACCAGGATGAGGACATATATATGATTTATATAGCATAATAACACATTTTCTTTATACAGTATAACTTGTTATTTCTTTTTCAATTGCTTTGCACCTTTTGCAGATGTCATCATTCAGCTGCCTTTGGAGACAAACACCATAACTTCTTTACTTGCCTCTATAAATATAATTCATCTCATGCAATTTAATGTTCGCCCTTTAAAAAAGAATATGCTCAAGTGGTTTGTGGTATCACATTTACTAATATCACTGTGGAGTGTGTCAGTGCTTTTTCTTGTTCTGTGAATGTGAAATACTGTTCTTTGTTCAGGTTTTCTACTGATCCTGAAATATTCTGATGTTGTCTCTTGAAATGCTCTGATCCTAATTAGTTTTCAGACTATTTGTCCTGGCAGCTGGATTGAGTCAGATCAGATGCCTTTCCCTTCACAATACCTATTTGGTATCAGAGGTGTGTCATGGTTACAGTGCCCTGCTTAAAATTTTTGGTGGTCATGAGCTCAGAACGCAACTCTGAAAGCACTTGAACCTCTTGGTTACTTCCAAACACATCAGATACAGGAGTAGAAATCAGAAAGATACTACATTTCTACAAATTTTGTGAAGACAAGTGCCTAAAAGAGAAGTGTGCCTGAGGAAAGGGCAGGACCAGCTGTCACTGTTAGCAGCCTGCCCAGCCACCCCCAGCCGAGGGTATGCTGGCCAGGGGCAGGGCAATGCAGGAGTCAGGCATTAAAAACGGGGAAAACAGGATATCATAGTGGGTTTGCTACGCTACAGAAAGATGCTAAATCTACCTGAATGTTGGATATCCAGTGAGGTATTTGATCAGGCTGTTGTTGTGAATAGGAAGAAAGAGGATGAAGAGCCTGCCTCAGGAACGTGAAGGGGTCTCAGCACCCAAATTGCTGGTGGGACAGTGAAATCTCTGTCAGAGAGTGGGCAGATGGGCGAGTACTTTGGGGTGTGGTGCCAGGGAACCCCACAGGACAGGTGGCTGCCTGGCTGGAAAGCCTGCACCTTGGGAAAATCAGGGCTGGATAACGATGAAAACAAGATGCAAGGGTGGGGAAAACCCTTGCAATCCTCATGGGATGGGCTGGTCATGCCTTGGAAGCCTCCAGGTGTGAAAGGGCCCCAGCTCTCTGTGCAGAGAGGGAAGCATGTGGTGGCTGCTTTCCTTTCGAAGGAGGCATTTGGGGTGGCATGGACACATTCCCCATTCTCTGTGGAGCTGTGGTGTAAGAGGATTGTTGAAATGGGCTGGTGTTGGAAACAGCTGCTGTTTTAAGGCGACCAATGGAACTTGGCTGAAAATACCTCTATTTTCAAGCTCTAGATATCTAAATTATCTAGCTATTTTGGAAATTTTATTTGAGAGGAACCTAGTCTGTTTAAAGTATTCAAGTCCTTTTCTTCCCTTTGAAAGAATACTCTGTTCCTGTAATAATAACTCGAACACTTTCATTATCATGCATTCTCCTGCTGCAATTTACCACAACAACAGGATTGCCATGCATTTGCTTACACATTTCTTAAAACCCAGGCCTAAAAATTTCCACTTTAGCATGCCATCAGAAAGCAGACCAGTGCTTCCCTTCTAAAAGTCCCAATGTGCATCCAGTCTTCAATGTCCAGTGTCATTTCTAATGGTAGTAAGCAGATGAGGAGTATGTTTAGTCAAATCTCATCACTTTCCTTTCTGTGGTCCAGTTCTACACAGTCTCTGTTGTGTGTTGGTGTTATTAACCTATACTTGCCTCCAGAGGACGATTTAGCTCTGTGCTGGAAATTGCTTACTGCAGTTATTGCTGTTGCCAAACAGTTGTGATACAACTCCTCTCATGAGCCCATTCAAAGTTTATCAAAATCAAGAGACTGATGACTTTACCGTACTGACCTATTTCATACAAAGCTGATTTTGTATATTTAATGTGTAACTCTCCAGGGTTCGGAGAGGGAACAGCATAACTTCCCCCAGCAAGCCTTAACTCAAGCCAGCTTTACAGCAAGAAGGATTTGCTTATGATGGGACCACAAAATACATTTAACACCTTTTTTCTGTCAGAAGAGCATTTGCTGGACCCTAAACCAAGATGCCTTAAATTAAAGAATAATGAACTCCCTCACATTCAGCACATTCATTATAAATCCAAAAGGTTTATTTGGGAATTGAAGCATGGAAGTTTCTATCATCTTCTGGTCACCCGGCTCTATTCCTGCTGTCTTTAAGGAGATCAGTGTTTGAAAAAGGATTATCAGCAGCCTGACACATCAAGGGAAGAATGTTCTTGAAAAACCTTTTTGTCACACACACAAAAATAGTAATTTTGTGATTCAGTACTTGTAGCCAGTAAGGTTAAATATGTCTAGCATAATTCCACTTCAAATAGGATTTAATGTATAACTTTAATTAAGATAATATTTGTGGAAAAATATTCCATGCTGATGTTTGACTTTTTAAAAAATGGATTTTAATCAGTAGAACGAAAATACATGCTGTGTTTTACACATGTGTTGGGGGTTAGGATTTTTCCTTTTGTTTCTCTCTCATGGAATTTTGTCCCATGTGTTGCTAAGTAACAATAACTACCAATACTTAAGAGAACAAAAGATGTGGCAAGGAGGAAGAGGAGGGGGAAGATGCAGCTGGTTACTTTCTTACCTGAGGGGTTTTCTCTTAGGAAAGGCAGCAAAGATACCACGAGATTTTGGAGATTTTGGCTGGGTGGTGATGGGCTGGGCTCGGCTCCTTTCCCTCTCTCACTTTGGGCATAGGAGGAGGCGCGGACAGTCTGTGGTTGCTCCCAGATGATTCGTTGCCACTATGGAGCTTTTGTTGTCCCATTGCTTCTCCTATCGTGGGTGAGCCTTTGCTCATCAGAGCAGCTGTTGAAGTGGGGCCTTACTAACACCCTCACCATGGAAGGAAGGAACCCTCACCATGTATTCAGGTGCCTCAGGGGGAAAACCTGGGACCCCGACCCTGTCGCCCCTTCCCAGAGGGGAACAGTCTCCCCGGTTTTGTGTGGCAGCTGCTACGGAGGAGCCCGGCTGCCGCTGCTGACGCCCGCCGCTTTCTGCTGCTGTCTCGGGCTTTTTCGCTGCACTCTAACCCACACTCCCTGCCTGCCGGGACACCCCACGGCTCCTGCTACAGCTGTGGAGTCTCTGATACATTTCCTTTGCTACTCTGGGGTCTGCTCATCCCTGCTGTCCCAGCCGCCCTTCCGTGGTTCCTGCTGCAGCCCATTCAGCCACACAGCCCGCCCGCCATTGCCGCGTGAGGGAGGCTGAGCTTGCGCCACAGCGCCCCCTGCAGGCGCGGGGAATCATTGCACCACCCCGCCCGGCCGGGAGCCAGCAGCGCCCCTGCCGGCTGTGCCCGGAACTGCACCAAGGGGAAAGCGCCTGCGGCAGAGAGATTCTTACTGGGTTTCTGGTGTGGTTTGTTGTTGCTGCCAAAGTTGTTGTGTGTTTGCCTTGTTATGTACATACACATATTAGCAAAGAACTGTTATTCCTTTCCCCATATCTTTGCCTGAAAGCTCCTTAATTTCAAAATTGTAATAATTAGGAGGGAAGGGGATCATAGTTTTTCCATGCCAAAAGAGGTTCCAGCCTTCCTTGGCAGATACCTCTCTTCCAATCCAAGACAATGTGTCAAAGCCAACCCAAGTCCTTCCACGTATTGCCAAAGTACTTTTGTAATTTTCAGACTGAATTCTTCCTAGTGATCTTTCTATTAGTTTCATCAATTTCTGTAGCTCTGGGAAGACAGCTGTTTTATGAGATGAAACTGTAAAAGGACAGAGTGGAGTTTTATGTTGGAGACTCGGCAAATCAAGATTTACTTTTGTATAATTTTAAAATTTAACCACTTTTCCATCAACTTATCAGTTGTGCAAATTCCCAGGGGATCTGAAACCTAAATCTTTTTAAGCTCATATCTGACAGCCCGGAATAAAAATATTGCAATTGCAGCTTACTGTCATTTACACTTGATGAAATGAACATGAAATGAATGTAAAATTGATTGGGAAACACTGTTCAGACAACAGTAGGTACAGATCAATAGTTTTGTTTCAAATAGGAAGAAGGTATCAACTGGGTTTTGCAAAAACACTGGGTCCATGTTTTTATCACTAATTTGGATAATGGAATACAGGTCACAATTTTAGGTCTGAATATGATTCCAGGCAGTCAGGGTGGCAAAGATGCTACTAGCCTGAAGAGCTAGGATTCAAACCATTATGGACATGGGAAAGAGATCTGAAAAAAACCAGAACAATTCAATAACAATCTATGAAAGATGGTACATTGGAATAATCACCTGCATAACTGGAGGCACTGTAGTTTAGGTAACAGTTTTGAAAAAAAGAATTTGACATTGATATCACATGAAAAACTGAAGATGAATCAACAGTGTTTTAAAATAGCAAGCACCAGTCCATAAACAGGAACAGGATAGGTAGGTGAGATGAGGAAAATAATCATGCTGTTCCATGCTCTATTAACAAGGTATTTTCTCTGTCACTGTATCTCATTTTGAGCACTGTACTTGAAAGGAAAAAAAAGTGACCAAGAGACAAAGCACAATCTGGAGTATGGTAGAGCAATGGTGGAAAATGTCACATAAGGAAGGGGATATTTCTAGCCTGACATAGCAAAGACTGAGATGAGATATTATAAAAAATACCTTCCTTTCAAAAAGGAAGGGAATATTCTGTTCTCCATATTCAGAAGGGCTCAAATGCAAAAAATGTGCCTCAGCTGTAGCAAGGGAGAGTTCAATTAAGCATCTGGGAAAATGCTTAAAATTAAGATGCTCTGCAATAGGTTTGCAATAGGTTGCTGGGACAACTGTGAAATCTCTAACACTGGAAATTCATTAGAAGCATGACAAAGTTCTCCATTTTCTTATCATGGGCTGTGGCTTGTGGATTCTAACCCTTGCTATTGCACAGACTTATTACATGCTGCCAAACCAGGACCAAATCTTCTGCAAATAGGGTGAAACATTTCTGTAGTTTCGGTTATTCATACACTGGGCCTTAAAGCCTGAGGCATCCAAAGAAGGTAAAAGAGCAAAAGGCAGGGATAGAACCGTGAATAAAGAAGTTTAAATCCTGGCAGATTGAAGGGATCTTTTTTTTAGAAATGCTAAAATATCACAACACTTGCTGTTTACCCTTTGCATCTATGTTGCGATCTGAGGAGGTGTAAGCTCTGTTTGACACCTTCTCAGCTGATGGGGTATTCAGAACTCTCTGTGCCTCACTTGCTTTTCCTCCTGACTTGGTTTGTGTGGTATCTATACCATCGTGTATTTGGCTAACAGAAGAATTTGATGAACTAAGAAAAAAAGATAATGGAAAGGAAAAAAAGAAGATGGAGAAGAGTCCTGCGGGTGTGGACTGAGAGCAGAAAGCTGAGAGAATGAACAAGCAGACACAAGCAGTCAGCACAAAGCAAAATCTACCCTTGCAAAACTGCAGGAATTTTCATGGAAAATGTGTTATGTGTTAGAGTTTTTTCAGCTGAGGAAATGAATGACTACTAAACAATTCTTAAAGATAATAATCTAGGTACTTTCAATTTTAAATTGGTCTTCTTTACAAGTAGATTATTATTTTGTAGACCAAAAAAGCATTCCTGGGCAATAACTTATTGCAGAACACAACACTGCATGAGTAGAATTAGAATTTACACGTTGGTGGTAAAAGCAAAGCAAAAGGCTAGTCACATTTCTTTGGATTATTTTGTAAAGTGAAATTAATTCTAGTGCAAAATGCCAGATAAAAAATCTGGGAGCAAAGTCTCCATCGATTTCAGTAGAGCAGAATCCATTCCTGAGCCAAAATCCAGCCAAATCCAATGTGTAGAGCCAAAGTGCCATGGACTGCTACCCAAAAGAATAATACCCCTGCCTAGGAGCCTAGCACAGACAGACTGACCTTTTCAGTCTCTGCCATCTCAAATAAGACTGCCAACAATAATGATACCTGGGGATCAAACTTCTCATCTGCTGTGTAAGGCTGTGAAAAGCAGCTGTCTGGATGCTGTTTACAAAGAAATGTGTTTAACCTAAAGCTAAGTATTTGCCCAAATGCAATAGTTCAGAGGAAGGTCTGTCACTTTCTCTTGGTAGGGGTGTTGTTCATTCCTTCATGCAAGAGGGGCACTGTCAGTACATTGAGAAGAGAGTGCTGAAGAAGCATCACCCAGCAAATTACAGATATATTCACTGAGATGGGCAGGAACTAGCTAGGCCTGCTTTGGAAAAGGGTGACAGGATGGCATCCAAATTATTCTGTGAATCTCTGAATTGGTGGTCCTGGACAGCATCCTCTCTGTCTAGTTCTGGCCCTGGACACTAAGTGTAGACCACAGCACACCCAGAGGTTAATGGCCAGCAACTGTCAGTAAGGACTCTTCTGAACACTACTCAGTGTCTCCCTGACCATTGCAGAGATGAGAACAATGGTGATTCCAGCCTTTTGAATGCTAACACACCTAGAACAGCACCCACTGCTCAGACCATCAGCTCATTGCCTCATTTAAACAGAGGAACAAATACAACTTTAAAGTTCTTTAATTTGAGCTGTGACTACTCACTAATAAGACCAAACCTCTTTGGTGAGTTTGAGAAATTACTCTGAGGTAAACTTGAGTTAGGATAAAGAGGAGGATTTCCGCAGCTCCAAACAATATATGTAAAGGTTATGTAAGGTAATTTTCATTTTTCTTCATGTGCATATTTTTCTTCTAATGATATCAAAAAGCAAGTTTAAGTTTTCTCAGATAAGACAAACAGAAAACACAGTGTTCTATGGCTTTAAAAGGGGGCATAGCTTTGAAAGCATTTTGAAAGATAATGTTTGTGAAAACGAATCCATCTTGCCCCTCCGGGAGGTTCTGCATGTACCTAATAGGAAATCCATTTGAGTCCAGAAATTCCTCCCTTGCTTGGAAAGAGTTGATTCTGCCTTTCATCAAACTTTCACTTTACAGAAAGCTAGGCAACCTGTGGAAAATTATATTTCATTTAAAACATATCTCACTATTGTGCCTCACAAAGTCTTTGTGAATTTATATTTATTCTATTGTCACAAATAATTTCAAATAATGACAATTGAAGGCACATATTAGAGTGAAACTGTGGAAAAATAAAATATAACATAGTGTGTGTATTGCACAAGGTTGTTTTTAGACTTACTTACAGTCTTAAAAGTCTGCAATGATGTAGTTTTTGTTTGGTTTGACATAAATCATCTCTATAAACACAGACTATATCAAAAAGCTTCTGACTACTTGGACATGAAGTGTCATTCTTTGTGTTCACAGTTTCTCTTAAATCTAATAAAAAAAATAAGACTGTGTTGATCCACTTTGATGAGCAATGGCTTTAATTTCCCTAGTGAAATCTGACCCTTTAAGCAATAAGCAGAGTAGTGTGTAGCTATTGTTGCCAAGAGATGTTCAGAAAATAAGGAGTAGGGAAGGGATTGTGTTCTTATTTCCTGGATTAAGCAAAAAACTACTGTGAACATTCTCAAATAGACACATTGTGCTTGTGTATTTGGCAGTATTTTCTGCCCAGGGGAAAGAAAACACTTGGTGATTCTCCAGAGCTTGTAGATGAAATTAGATAAAATAACTTTACTACTTCTTGAAGAATCTAAGAAAGTGCTGTGTTAGCCCAGTATTAATAGCCTGAATTAAAACCCAGAAGATTCCAACTGTATTGCTAGGAAATGCTGACCCTTCTCTAAGCTAAGGCTCACTGAGCTTCTGTTCCCACCATGGGGACATAAAGGGGTCACATAAACAGTTCCACTTCCACAGCTGTTGGAGAGGAATCATCCAAACAACTTAATATCCTCTACCTCCTGAAAAACTTTATTCAAATCTAATGTTAATCAAGAAGTTGTTTTCCCAACCTGACCTCTTTCTCTTGATCAGTCAGACAAATGGAGCTGGTTCATTTTTTATGCCTATCCCAACCTTCTCTTTGTTCTTCAATTTGTAAATGTGTCAAATATAATTAAAACTGACAGAGGCCAAGATTAAATCAAACAAAATGTAAACATTGTTTGTGTTATTTGGTTGATGCAAAGCTTTCACCATAAAATGCTTTTAGATAAATTAATTCAGCTATTAGAGTGCTGCAGCACTGAAGCTTTGCTCTAACTGTTTGAACTTTTCAGGGACACTGTCAGGTCATCTTAGATTCAAAACCTAATGCATGGCTGGGGTTCTGAAATTGTCTAAGGGAATCAGGTACCTGACTTCTACTGAAAGTCATTTTGTAATGGGAATTGACTTCCAGCAGGAATTAAATGCCTTTGAAGAGTCTATTCATGTCCTTGCAAAAAGAGGCCCATGTCCTTCATGGAGATAAGAGAATGTAACTGCTTTCACACCTACCTACCAGCAAAGTGCTTGATGCACTCATTTTACAAAACCTAAACTAGCAAAAAAACCCTAAGAGCTACCTCTACTTTTATGTAATTGTATTTTGGTTAGCACTAGATATTTCCTTTCAAAGTAAAATAATTATACTATTCAATAATGTTGTTATTAAGTTGTGGCATAACTATAAGGTTAAATTGCAGCAGATTACTCCATTAAGGACTTTCTGCCTGGCAGGCTGCACTGATTTTAGTGGTAATCCTGACTTTTTAAAGTGCAGATTCAGAATCTCAATGCATCCAAGGTTTTCCCCCAAGCGTTTTTGCCTTAAAAACCTCACTCCCATATCTTAATAGCTACCATGAAAATTCATGGCAGACAGTAGAGAAACTCAGTACTTTTGAAAACAGTTTTCTGTCTTGTTGACTGAGGTTTTAGTGTTAAGCAATATGGCTTAACAGCTTTGAAAATAGATCCCTGACTATCTCCTATAACTCCTCATTGCAACTTTAAAAAGTAATGCAAGAAATGTGATGTTATCTGTATTTTATTGTAATTTACTTTACACACAGGATAGGCATTTGTCACTCGTGTTAAATTCTGCTCTTTCTTTGGTATGTGTACATTTGTATCTCAACTTGTTTTGCAAATTTAATATCTTGATGCTATATTATGAACAGAGCTTTTGGGGATTTCTCTCTTCAATGCCTTTAGAAAAACAACTGTCTTAGTACCATGTGACTGTAGTCAGAAATTTCTCTCTCTGATCTTAAAAGTCTTATTTATCTGCAGATATTCTCTAAGAATTCTACAGTCTCCTTGGCAAAGTTACCTCATTCAATGCCTAGTGCAGCTGCCATAAGGGGAACTTAATGACGAAGTCAGAGGTCTCTTAGGGACAGGATGACATCATGATACAAGATGGCACAGGGACAGAATATGCTGGTCCTTCATCTCTGGCAAATGGCAAATGAATAGAGATGATTAATGCAGCTACTCCCTCATTATCTTCAGTGGACATGAAATCCAACCACAAAACCAGTGGAGAGATCTTGCACCTGGCAGGCTTGGGTCATGAGGAAAGCAGTGTCTGAGTGAGCAGAAGGTCAGGGCTGCTCAATGAAAACAGAGCTAGTGTACACCAAAGATTCCTCACAGCCTTGTCTAGTTTCTTTGATAAAGACTATTTATTAGTCCCTTGCTTTCATAACCACAGATGTTTTTAGACCTATTGAAAATAGCTGACAAAGATTCCTCTATAGTGATAAGAAACCAAGGCTGGTAACCAGAAAGAATGGAACAGAGCAACACAACTGTTTCATGTCTTGAAATCATCTGAAGACTCTCTTAATGTTTGCTGAAGCAATGGGTTAAGTCCTATACTATTTCTGCTACTTGGCAGAGGAATACATTGATAACAATGAGATCTTAAGGTTACAGGCAGTGAACAGAGGTGTTTCTGAATGAATTTGGAAAGAAGGCTTCAGAGCAGTACTTCTCTGTTTTTATAGCCAAGTACTTTTATTCCGTGAGATTGAGACAAAGAAGGCCTTGGGAAAAAAAAAAAAAAAAAAAAATAGAAAAAAAGTGTAACAGTGTAATGGATCCTGGTTATTATAATCATATCTGAAATCACTCAGTGGCAATTTTTGCTAATACATAACCCCCACCTGCAAACCAAATAAAACTGCTTTTCTCATAGAAGTTACAGTTTGGAAGCTGATTCAGATTTTATATGGATGCAAATATGAAGGGATACTGTTAAGACTACTCCATTGCTGCACAAATGAGCTGATAGATACCAGAATTTGGACAGATGACTTCAGCTTGAAGCTTTCCTTGTAACTAAGAACAGCAGGATTTGACTTTAAATCAGGATTTTTAGCCCTAATAATGTCAAAAGGACTTGCAATCTTTTCAGTAGTTAAGTGCATTTGTTGAATATCTCAGGCTAGCTTATTTTATGAAAGTATTCCAAGCTTTTGTTTTCAAATTCAAATATTGATAAAATGAGTATATAACTGTTATTCTACAATATTAGAAACCTAAGTAAAAAGGCTTTAGGCCAGAATGAAGAAGAAGTCTATGATATTAATTCCTAATACAAATTAAACTGAAGAGGCTATCTGCATTGTTCTGTATGAGAGAACAACCTAATGATGTTCTAAATTTCCTAGTGTTGCATATTCTGAGAGGCTTTCCAGCTGTGAGAAAACATTTAGTCCTGATGCCTACAGTATTCTTTCCAGGGGATGGGGTCCTTTGTGACCAATTCTGCTTATTTACACTCTCATATATTGTTTAGCTTTACTGTGTTGCATGTTCAAAGGATAATCAGGAATTCAGCCCAGTTTTCTTTAAATTCTTGCTAGATTTTATGTTAATTTAATCCCTTATTTCTCTAGCTACCTAATACAAAGGATGATTTCACTGTCATTAAAGATCACTTCTTTTCCTGTTTTCATGATCATCTTGCTGTTATTATTCTTCTCACTGAAATTTCTTTTCTAGTCATAATGAACACTCAGAACCTTTCATTGAGAAAAAAAAGGAATTAAAACACTTTCTATTTCCCTAATCAAGACCCTGTCATTATTATCACTGAAAGCCAGAGAAACAGATGAAGAATGACAGAGTTACACAAAAGAGAAAAAGGACACTGCCAAAGTGATTCTGTGATCACAGTCATTTATAATAACACTCTGGATGCTGGCATGGGAATCTAATTGCATACTAAAGCCTGTTGTGTAAACTCTGTTACTAGTTGCATTACACAATTCTGATGCTTCAGTCAAAATTGAGGCAAATATTAACAGAAATTTGGAAAGTCTTTGATTCTTATTGTGGAATAATTCATACCACTCATCAGTATGTCAATTTGCAATTTAATTTGACATTTTTAAAACAGAAAACCACAGTGATTCAATTCTAGAAGAAAAAGTATCCTTGGAAAAGAATCATGTTTTGCAAATGAAGAAAAGAAAACAAAAGTAGGATAAATTTTTATTCTATCACTTTTGACAGTATCCTCTTATAGGAAAGACTAAATAAATTCTAAAGGCAAAATTCTCTCCCCACTCACATTACAATAGCTCCAGCATATAACTACCAACTTTCATACTATTTTCCATTAAATTAGATCTGCAATATCACAAAGGCTGATTTATCTTTTGGTCTCAGATAAGTCACTTCCAGGAAACAGGCATGATGAAAGTAAGACAGAAAGCTCCAAACAGTCTCTGAATTGAGAATGTGCTCAGTAGACACACTTGGTTTCTTCCCATCCCACAGATTTCTTATCCTGAAATCTGTGTGTCCCATAATGGAGAAGAACAGGACGTGGAAAATTTATCTGAAAGCTAAATTAAAATCTTCCTGCAGTAACCTGCTTGAGGAGAAGAATGATGGAGAAAAAGGAAGGCTGGGACTGGTACAACGCAAAAACATTAAGTGACAGCCCCCAAAAAAGTCAAGAGGCCTTCCAGCAGGAGGTATGCTCTTCACATCATCCCACCCTGTGGTGGTGCTCTCTCCCTAGCTATTTCACTTGACTCATGTTGCTTCAATACCTGTTGAAATGGTTCACTCTGTTTCGCTGTTATTACTGTTACTATTTTACCTATCCACACTTGTCTCTGCCAGTCTGTTATTCATGATTGCTAAGGCCCCAACCCCACCAGAGAATCCATTTTGTTTGGAATTAGAGCTCATTTGCCTTGGATACCCATTAGCAGTTTCTGACAGCTGTTTCTGCATGATGGCCAGTGAGACTTTGTTGGAGGCCAGGAAGTCTTTCATGGAGATCATCTCTCCTGACAGACGGCGTCCGTCTGTGTCACTCTCATTGACAACGTCAGTCTCGATGGAGATGTTCCTCCGGCTGCGCACATTTCCCGGCATTACCACATTCCTCCGTGAACGAAATAATCTTCTTTGGCATCTGTGGCAGCACTTGCAGGCCAACTTCTTTAATATCCAATTTATGGACTGCTTGATGACAATAGAGATCACATTAAATAAGGAATAGATGCAGCACACCCCCATGAGTATGAAGACAAAGTTGCCAAAGCGGTAAAGGCCTTGGCTCTCATACCTGATGTTCTGGCTACTGACCAGATCACCAAAACCGATAGTGCTGAAGGCCACAAAGCAGAAGTAAAGTGAATCAAAGTAACTCCACCCTTCAATTGGTGTGTACATTGCAGAGGCACAGCAGGAAATGATGAGGGATGCTACACATAAAATCAGCATAACATAGTACACAGAGGGCTTCCAGCCCGCCAGGCTGTCCACCTCAGAGGTTCCGGAGCCCCGCCG
Organism: Pycnonotus jocosus; assembly: GCA_013400435.1. Taxonomy (NCBI): domain Eukaryota; kingdom Metazoa; phylum Chordata; class Aves; order Passeriformes; family Pycnonotidae; genus Pycnonotus; species Pycnonotus jocosus. Next base: position 22,391 of record VWYP01003952.1, on the reverse strand, counting down.
GCCATTGTGAGGGAGAACCCCTTTCCTCCTCAGCTGTCTTTCGTGGCAGGACTTCATGACGTAAGCTATGACTGTGATCAAGCGCTCCAGGAACAGGTTAAAGAACAAAATGGTCCCTGCACATCCTATAAGGCCGTAAAATATCAGAAAAATTTTGCCTCCAACGGTGGCTGGGGTGGTCATACCAAATCCTGGAAGACAAAAAAGAACAGTTGAAAAAAATAAACCTGTAGGTACCGTGTTAGGACTTTTCATAATGTGCATAACCAATGGACTGGTAGCAAATCCTTGTGGTACAGTTCAGCTGTGAGAAAAAATACATTCTCCCCAGATGTTACCCACTTGTGCTTGACTATGTCTGAGCTGTAAGGGGAAGGAACACATGCCAGCATTTTCTCCAGAATCAGAATGAAACAAAAAGCAGAACAAAACACATGGACAGGAAAAGAGAGTTTAGAGTAGGTCTGAATTTTGGTCTGGTTGCTAGGCTCACTCTTTCTCTTTTTGTGCTTTGGATCACTTCCAGGCTTTGGGGTTATTGCAGCTGGTTTCTTCTGTCTCATGCTTTTCTGCCCCACGGCTGTGTCCCAGGGGTGGCTCTTGCCTTTCAGAGATTCATCTGCACCAAATCTTTGGAACACAAAGTGAAATTTCTCTGAAGCTCACTTGACTCCTGGTGTTAGTGCAGGTGTCATATCACCCAGCATTCAGCACCCACTGCAGCCTGGCTGTGGAAGCCCAGGCTAGAAGCACACACCAGAGGACACAGCCGCTGACAGGATCATCCGTCCCTCATGAGTGTCCTGGTAGGAGTTAAAGATGCCCTGCATCTGACTCGGCTGTCTGTCACTCATTATCAATCCCTTTTTAAATCAGCATTGCTGAAGTTTTTCTACTTCTCCGTGTCCCACTCCACAGCTCAAGTCTGTGTGTGGATCTAGTCAAAAGTGTCCTCTGGTCAGATTCCCTGTCATGAGATTTCTCAGACCAGAGGTGCTTCAGTCTACTCTCAAATATTTCCCATCCTAAAGCCTGAAAATAGTAATTTTGTTTTGATTAAAGCTGTTGATAAGACAATCTTGCTTTAATAAGATATTACTAAAGAATAAAAAGATGTCCAGAACATTATTGAGCAAACTGGAGTAACACTTATGACAAATGTTTGCTAGTGTTTTATCAGGATTATTAAAGGACTACATAACTGACCAACTAAGCAAAAACATTTTTGTTGACAGGACAGAAAAATCACAGGAGACACTGGGTTTTTTTCTTTCTCTTTATAACTATGAGATGGCAATCATGAAATAAAGACATTAGGCTCTGAGAAATAAAGGAAAACATAGTCAGTATGACACACTTGTACTTCAAAGACAAGATAAGAGCAATGTGAAAAGACCATGTTTCCAACAGTGCCAAACTGCACCCCTCTTCCCTTGACTGGCAACCTGCTGCCAGCAGATTCCTCTGTAACACTGGTCCTGCCTCTCACTGTGAACTGTCAGCCCTCACCCTCACCCCTCCAGCTCGAGTGCCACTAACAACAGCTCCAAGTGTGGGCTCACCAGGGTCACTGCACTTTTGCCTGCATCCACAATCAAACATCAAGTGGTCCTACAGGAGGCTCCAGCCTCCTCATTAAATTTCTGTGCTAGAGAGAGCTGGACTGCAGCTCTGTGCTGTGGAAAACAACATGACAAGTGACAAACCACAGATAAAATGTTCTTCACTACAAGAAATTTTTTTGTTGTTGCCAAATATTTCCTCTTGTTTTCTACCCTCCCTTTCTGTTCCATTACTTGATCCCCCTATAATTCTAGTTTTAATGCTTATTTTTGGTGCAGGCTGGCTTACATGCAAGTCATGACCTCCACCCTGTGGACAGATACAAAAGAAACAATGGACAAAAGGAATCTCTCTGCAGCTGCTGAGAACTGTCCAAAGAAGCTGTGGGGAGGGAAGTGAGGGGTTGCCATGTCCCTGCCCCACCCTGTTCCTTGAAGAAGGGAAGCAGCTGAAGGCTGGGCAGAGATGGAAAGGTGGGGAGCCCCTGGCACAGGGTGAGCAGCATTTAGGGACTGGCAGGCATCTCCTCCAGCATAAAGCAAATGCCCTGGACAGAGAAATGCAGTTAAGGCTCACGGTCCCAGGGCAGTTTTATGCCTTTGAGCTGCTTCCCAGGTCCCTCTCAGGATCCTGCTGCTGGCATCATGGCCAGAGCCTGAACTCCTCAGGTTGTTTCTTTAGCTGACTGGATTTTGTTGCTAGGTTTTTTCTGTGACCCACTAGCAAAGGCTTTACAAGGGCACTCAATAGGCATTCCAGGGAATCATGGTGGACTATGAATAAATGACTTAGTGAGCAATTAGAGCACCAATGAGACCCATAGAGCACACCAGCGAAAGAGCAAGAAGTTACATTGCAGATTGGGAAGCAAATACAGAATGAAATTATGAAATCATTAAAAAGAGGAAATAAAAGCAGTGGCTGACACTTGCAGACCATTTGAAAATACAAAATTGCTTCCTGTGATGAAGAAAAAACACAAAGGACACAACTGCAGGAAAAAAAAATGCTGGTGATTTTATGGCATGAAAGAATGTTGATTTAGTGAATTTTATTTTACAAGTTGGGTGACATTTCTTGAAAGCACTGCTTCAAGTAGCAATTGAGATTATTGTTAATCAAGTGGAAATCAGATCATTCTGGCTTGGGAAAATAGAATGTTTTTCAGGTACTAGAACATGTTTCAATCAATTTGTCAGACATGTCTGCAGATATGGCATTGGATTATCACCACTGATAGAAATGCATGACAAATCCTAACTTTACAAGCCCAGCAATGAAGGCAACATTCTTAGTAAAAATGTTTGGGTCCTATTTAGAAATCAGTATAATACTGATTTGCCTGTGTCCCATGATCCATTGACTTCTATAAATTTGTGTGATCTTTCTTAATATTCAGCTGAACTGAGCAAGTACATTCCTTATACTTCAGTTTTCCTCCAAACATTGTGGTTTGGGGTTTTTTTAACCTATTGCTTAAGCAAGAATTCTAGGGGTTTTTTTTGGTCAATATTCATATTAATTCTGAATTTCTCTGTAGCAGATCTACTTTTTTAGAAGTTGGAAGAAATTTAAACTCCAAGAAGAGTCAGCAAGATTTTTCTAAACACTGCACACCTCCTATGAGAAACAAATTTTTGGATTTTGTTTTGGCAGCAAAATTTCTATTATGAAGTCTTGTACTGCAAAGTGCTCTAAAATTTACCTGTGTGTTCAGGTTCTATTTTGTGGATATTCCAAAAGTATACACTTATATACAAAAAAACAACTAAAAAGGAAAATCACATTAACAGTATAATATAATCACACTTCATTATTTCTTGAAGTAAGTATTTGGTATAAATGAAGAAAAGTGAGCAGCTCTAATTCTTACCAATAGCCAGTTTGATAAGAAGGACTAAGGTCCAACAGGACGTTCTCCTAAAACAGAATCCTCTGATAGCAAACAGTGAATAACATCAAGCAAATATTAATCTCAATCTAACAGTAAAAAGATTATATTGAAATCTAACAAGAGGAAACAGGCATCAACTGCCTATTCCAGGCCAATATTAGGTAATTTCATCTTTTCTGTTACCAACTGCTATAAGTGTTTCTCATGGGTCATTACCCACACTCATCTCCCTCTGCCTGGTGACACATGGTTTGGCATTTTGTGTTTTAATTCTGAATGTCCTGACATTCACAGGTTACATTAATTAAAACTTCAGTTTTCATTTCCTGGTGCACCTGGTGCCGTGAAGAAGTATGAGAAATAGTTCATCAGTCCTAACCCCTCATGAATGGAGCCTGGGGTGCCCCATATAGCATGTGTGTAGGGAGACTGGGACACACATATAGATTTCACAGTTAATTTTAGATCATGCAATTGGGTCTTTCTATCGTTCTGAAAAATACCTCTTTTTTCTGAGAGGTCTCATTTCCTTTCTGAATGTGTGCAGTTCACTGCTCCTGCCCTTCCCACACAGAGGAAGTAGGTAGAAAGAGGGGGCAACACAGTAGCAACAATGAGTCATTGTGTTGTTAGAAATATAAATGTCAACACAAAACAGCATTCCAGTTTAGCCTACAATGAGAGCTCTTTGTGATGTTGTGCCTGTGTTCCATATTGTATTTTATATTGATTTCTTTTTCTCTGTCAGTTCAGTTTAGATGCTCACTGGGGAAATGATGAATTTCCGGTGAAATAGACAATGGATAATAATTGAGGTTAATGACAGGTGTGAACCAAACTAAACAGGACAAAGACTTTCAGCTGCAGTGAAAAAAAAAATCAAGAAAATAGTAATTAGTAAAGAGAAATACAAGAAGTCTTAGATACCTGCAAAGATGCTGACCCTCCTGTTTTCAGATACATTCTGTACTGAACTATCTACACAAGGATGTTTTGTGCTTCTAAGACAGAAAAAACAACTCTAACAGAAGCTGTACTTCAAAGATGTTGAGAAAATGTCCTACACTTTGCACTGTACCAACAGTGTGCAGACACCAATATTTTGGCAAAATTCACTTCTGCCATGATAATCTCCTCTGGTGCTCTGTGAGCAGGATAGGTACTCCTAACAAAACTACTTCTGCTGGAGTGATTCTCACCTGTAGAGACTCTTACAGGAACAGCTAAAGGACTCTCAAATCTTGTCACACTGCTGCCTTCATGACACTGCTGTGTCAGCAAGCTTGTAAAAGTGACCTGTTCCAGAAAGGAAGGAGGTCGTTAAGTCCTTCTTTCCAGAAAGAGAAGAAAGACTCATTTTTGTGAAGACTTCCACTATATGAGAGGACACATCAATGGAAACAGGCATGGTGCTGTCACAGCTACCTTATGGCAGCAAACCTTGGCACTTAGATCCAATTTCTGATATGAAAAAATCTCTTTAGTGTCATTGATTTTGCTGAACAGATGCAGAAAAGCATACACACACACATGCACGCAGATACCTCTGATTTCCCATCAGTGGCATATCAGCATCTGAACTGTGTGGCTGGCTGGTGAGATATACATCCATGCATGTTGTCTTAAACATTAGTTTCAACATCTTGACAAAAGAATATTTTATAGGGACAGTCTGGGGTGTGGTATCATTTATTTAATTGCCAATGCTATTTTCTTGTGCAGATGGCTAAGTGGTGGGGAAAGGCTCAGCCTGCCCAGGGAGGCAGGGATACATGGCTATAACAGCATTCCTTTGTGCTCTATGTTCTTCTGTTTCTGTCTGCCCAAGCAACCTCTGCACCTCCTGCTCAGCATATCCAGCACTCCAGAGCTGTAAAACCTGGAAAGTCTCCAGGGCTATTTGAGCTGAGTCATAACTGCAGACTGCTATGATGAGTGCTCAGCTGCTTGGTGACCTGGGACCTGCCCTGAGTGCTGCTGCTGCTGCTTCCATCTGTGCCAGAGTGCACCTGCTATGTCATGCACAGGCAGGTCGAGAGGGATGTAACCTTCAGCAGACCTCCTGGCAGGGTTCAGTCCATTCCAAAAGGACAAACATGGATGCTGGAACTAATGGCGTAGGATGTCTTGATAAAAGAACACATATATGGATCTTTTTACTTCTCAAACTTGTTTGGAGACCCATCACACTTGACAGACAGCACTCTTGACACTGTTTCAATGAGACAAAAGGGCTGGTTGGAGATGATTTGAGGACTCCATGGATCCTGTACTTGGTCTATGCCATCACTGGGACAGAAGACTTGTGTAAGAGATTGGGCGTAAGATTTCTTGTCCTCTGAGAAAAGGCTTCTGTAAACCCAACATTGTGACACAGGTGTAGGTTAGTGTCACACCAAGGGTGTGAATGGGACTTCAAGGTTAGAAATAGCAAAACCTTGGGCTTTCACTGATTTGTTCTGGAAGGCATAAGAAAAACTGGGTTTGTGTTGGTGTGAAGCAATGTCTCTATTTAACACAGCCCACAGAGTTCAGCTCACAGTTATTGTTAAATCCTGTCTGGAGAGCTGGTTGCCTGTTACTGCCTTTCTCTCATTTCACCTGTGGAAATGCATGTTCTGCCTTGAACAGAAACCTACCTTAAGAAAAGCTTCCAATGTTAAGGAATTTAAAAGACGTAAGTATAAGGAATGCTAAAGGGACAACTTTAAACAAACAATGTCATCAAAAAATCAGTTTTAATAGACATCTTGAGGGGTCTGTTGACACCTTTGTTATCATTTCTGTGTAGTCCTTCAAGAATACATGACTGTAATTTTCATTATTGCAAGATTTTCACATAAGATAATTTATGAAAACCTTTCCATTCTGTTTTATATAATTAAGGTTATATTTTATTTAAAGTTCACACCTGGTCTTCTGTAAGAATTGTACACAACCTTATTACACCTGCTGTGTGATTACAAATTCAGTGTATAAATGTTTTATGCCTACCTTCAGGTTTCTGTTTATAATTTTTATGTAGCTTTCAATGCTGGAGGTGATAGGCTTAGTGCCTTTCCATCACCCTTAGAAAGATTTGTACCTTTGTACAATTTTTGTGTTACTATAGGAATAGAACAAAGTTCAGTTTTGAAATATCTTATCACTATTTTCAAACTTCATAACTTGTTGAACAGTCATTTAAAGGTTTTTATTTAGCCTAAACCATATAGATATTTATCTAATTAAATAATATAGATTGAATATTAAATACAATTTTTGTATTTAATATTCAATCACATTTTCTTTTTAGTATGTTGTATGAAAAGGCACTTGTGCCTCCATGTGCCTGGCTCCAAGACAACCTGAAGCTCAAATGTGCTTAACAGCTTCTGCCTTGGTATAGGTACAGTAATACTGACAAGTGGTAGTTCTGTGAACAAGATTCATATATATATATATATATATATATGCAAAACTGAAAAATATACAAAATTACATCTGAGTCAGATACATATACACATATGGAAATCTTTTTTGTTGAATATAAACATTTCTTTTCTGTTGAACAGTCTACCTTGCTAAAAAATAGCAGTAACTTCAAACCATAATCATCTTGGCAGGATAATAGTTTATTTGAATCATGAATCTAATTAACACTGTTTCAAGGGTTTGTTTGCAGTCATTCAGTCTGTGTAAACATAATAACCCCAACTATCATAGAATAGGAACATAATACTGTGTACTCATTAAGCTATAAGTTCATCTACTCTAAAATTTGCCTTTTTAAATCAAACAAAGCTGCCTGTGTTTCAAGAATTTTCAAAGGTTAGTTTAAAATTGCTTCTTGTTACTTTATTGCTGGCATATATATCTTTTCTCTGGAATAAAGCTTTAGCATGTCTTCTCATTTAGGGGTAAAACTATGAGAAATAAGGCAGGCTTTTTGGCCCCCTCAGGGTGGTGCCTGCTTGAATCCTCTTGGTAATCTGAGCTTGGGGACAAACTGTTAGGGGAATCTCAGTGGAGGGGATTTTGTAAAATTAAAGCTCTTCCCTGGCTTAATATACCAACATTTTTAAGCAATGTCTCTTGTGATTCAACTAAAGCAAAAATATTTCAGCTGTGAGTATTAAGCTGGAAAAAGTAAAGAAAAAATATCTGCAGTATTACAGACTGTAAGGAAGCTGGACACAGATAAGAAAACTTATTTTTGATGAACTGAAGAAGCAGTATATGTGCAGGTGTGTTTGTGTGTGATTACATTTTCCTAACCAATTTCAAGCCTTATCTGGATGTCAGAGAGGAAGTTTGGTAGCCATTGCTATCAGGATCACCATGTGCCAAGGGCCTCAACATTGCTACTTTCCAGGAAACAAATCCTCACCCAGAAAATTAGGTTGGCTTGATGCTTGGATACATCATACTAAAGGACAGATCAAAAGATCATGGCATAAAAGACAGTACAGATGCTGCTTTAGTTTCTTGGAGACTGAAAGAAAGCCCCCAAAAGCTAAGAATAAAGGAAAAGAAATCATAGTACTCAAGTAGGTGCTGCAGGGACTACAAATAAGAAACAAAGCCCATGAAGTCACACCATATAGAAAAAGCTATTGGTATTGTGTGTATTAAGGATTTTGAAATATTCCATATCAAAGCAGAAGCAGGTATTATTATTGTAATTAAAATTTTAAAAACTGGCAGATGATGACAGACAACATTATCAGAGATTTCAGTGAATATTTATCACTGGACAACTGGTGATTGAGAAATGACAAATCTGAGAGTGGTTGCAATGAACATATGATGGTAAACTTCAACTTTAGTTTTAGTAATTCTGAATTTCTTATCTGTTAATCTGTGTCTCAAAAGCCAGGAGTTATGAAGGGGCCAAAGGCCATTTCTCTTTTTTTTTTACATTTTGAAAGCAAACATTTATTCTGAGGTGGGGGGCGCTGATGGATGGACATTTGGGGGAAATGTCCAAGTTTGTCAAGCAATCATAGAATTATAGAATAGTCTGGGTTGGAAGGGGCCTTCTAAGATCATATCATCCAATGCCCCTGCCAATGGCAGGGACACCTTCTGCTAGACCAGCTGAATAATTCTGGGCTTCTCCAAAAACTATACCACCTACCAAAAAAAAAAAAAAAAAGGCATTTTTAGCACCAGGTGCAAAAATGTCAAGACAAACTTAAGATACCATAACAAAGAAAAAGAAACCAAAGAGATGTGATAACAGTAGAAAGCACAGTGAATTTTGGCTCAGTGAAAAGAGTAAGTCATGGCTGAAACCTTGTGCTGGCTTCTATCCACACAACAGCAAGGCGTGTACCTTTGTTTTTGAATGTTTGGCTTTTTCCAAATGTAAAAGGTCTTGCAAAGTCCCTGGCTCATGGATGCCGTAAATCTAATGCATATGTCCCTTCCTGTAAGGCCAGAAATGCTCTTTTAGTGACAGCTCTAGTGGCAAATGTCTGTAAGACAAGCACAAATTCAGTGATCAAGTCTACTCACATGATTTTAACAGGCCCAAGTGTTCATGTAAAACAGGACCCATTTGTAAGATATGACAGGGAGGTTCAACACTCTGCTACTCCAAATCCTCCACAGTAACTTTGGCTTGCTGTAAAAGTGTTGTGCCACTGCAAATGTAAAAACACCCACAACATCATACCTATTTCAAGGGCTGAATCTCTTCTCACCTATCTGGATGATGATCAGTCCTGCTCTCTGTGCATCAGGCATATTCAAAGTCTCAGCATTGGCCTTACCCACGCGAACAGTTAAACAAGGACAAGACAGGCATGCAGAGGCGGGGAGAACTGAATGAGATTATAGCAAGATGTTAAGGAGTAGTTAGAAGCTACAGAGCTAGGCATTTTCTGATATAACTGAACAAGAGATGTACTACAGGCATCCCAAAATCAGACAGTGGCTAAGTTTCTGGAGACTGGTCAGTTCAGACCCCTTGCTCAGCAGGGCCTCCCTTGCACGGTAGGTGCCCAGTCAGATGGGAGTTCATCTAGAGGACAACAGGGACTCTGACTTTCCAGTCAGATATTTATAGATTTGTGGAAATAAAAATCATACTTTAATGATGTCTGGAAACAGAAATGTTCATATATGCAAAGAAAAAACCGCAATGAATCCTTTCAGAGGTAAAATTGTGAAACTGTTTCTGAAACACTTTGGATTAAAGGTTAAATGGCCCGTAATAGCTTTTGACATCTTTATTTAAAGATCTTTATTTAAATTATTTATTTCAATAAATATTTTTTTTCTTTCTCTCTGCTTTATGAGATTTTCCTGTGCAAGTGGGTTAACTGAATTAACAGCTTTTACTGATGAGCAATCACTGCACTGTTGTTGGAAGTGTGAGCCATTCTAGAGAGGAGCTCTCTTCTCTGCCCAGAGGTATCTGCAGCTACTATTTCCAACAAAATATTTCAGAGCCTCCAGGGAAAGTGAGCTCTTCTTTGATGACATTCCCTGAATGGAAATTATAGGGCTGAAAAATATAAGAGTAAAAACTTTGTGGGTGAAATGCCTGGCTGAACTTTGAAGAGTTTACATGCACTCTGGAGTGCAACGTAGCGTGCTGTTCCTTTTCTTGAAGCCTGAAGGCCGTGTCCTGGCCTTCATGCTAAGGAACAAGGGCTTCAGAAAGGCCTGTCTTTTCAAACATTAATGTTTAAAGAAGGAAACACATTTTAAAATGCACAAAGAGAAATTTATCACAAGAATTATCCTAGAGATTTCAGATTATTTTGGAAGACAGCTTTTCCCAGTCTCTGGGAAGCTGTTAAACCTGGAAGCAAGAAGGTTCAGTGGTTGGTAGCTTATATAAAACACTAAGCTTTGTAAATATCCTTTCCACAGATGTGGTGAGGTTTACTTGATACTGTTAATGCTGATCAGTTAAATAACTATATTTAACTTGTTTTTCACACTCTGCTTATGGAAATAGTGAAGCTGAGAAAGCTTTTACTAAATTGTTTACCCAAAAACATAGCAGTATTGCCTGTTTAATTCATTTAGTGTTCTTCCAGAGGAGGAAAAAATGCCCAATTTACTCCAAATACAATCTACTTGTAAATTTAAAAACCCTTGAAAAAATGACAAAGTCCTGGCTCTTTCTAGAAGTTTTGAAGATGCCACCTGTACTTGCAATAGGTTTAAAGGCTTCCAACCTCATAGTTCACAGTAGTTCTTCCTCAGTTGAGCAGCACATTTTGCTTTGGAAAAGAAGCACATAATTAAATAATAGGCTTTCTTAGGGCCCTAAGTGTCCAGTGGCTAACTGTGTGAAAAGAAATCTGAAAGTTTTGAGGACATTTATCAAGTCCTTTCTGCACTAAAAGGGCTCTGTGCCATCTTTTGTCTCTCTATAATGGCTAAGTCCAAAACAGTTTGCTGTACATGAAAAGGTAATAGTGCTTTGATATAGCATATAATGTACATGCTGAAAAATAGGTACAAACCCCTGTGCTACAAAGGATTCTCTTCTAAAATAAAAAGCCTCTTAGTGAAGTACTTGAAGAGATGGAGTCTATCAGACTTGTGAAAGAAAGATTTCTGAACTACACAGAAAAAATCACCCAGCCAGAAGCTGAAGAAATGAATGCTTTCAAAGTTACAGCAACTTTTCTAACAAGTAGAGAAATAAGTCAATTCTCCAAAGAAGTTTTAAATGAAGAAGGAAAGATGATGTTTTCATGTGGAGTTTTCAAAAAACTCTCAACACATATGATGAAGAATGATGCAGACAGAGAAAAAGTAACCCTGCTTCAGCAGCACAGGCAGACTACAGCTGCCAAACTCTCACAAGTGCAAAATATAGGAAAACACCCTAAAAAAACCCCACACCAGACTGTTGTCAGGTATATAATATAACTTAAGCATATATTAACATTAAAATGTTGAATGACCAAATTAGCTGGTCCAGTACAAAAGTATTTTGTGAAATAACAAAAGGACCAGAAAATTGCCTAGTAATTATTCCAAAGTACTTGGCTTCGGCAAGGCTATTAGAGCTCCTTGGGTGCTGATACTGTAATGAAAACTATGGTTGACCTGGTCATGCCATATTTTGCTGTGTGTTGTGTTGCTGCCTCCCAGGATCTTTGGGAACACATGAGAATCTGTGTTACACATACTGGATTTGGCAAAATTCACCACTGTCCTTAACCTTTCTGGCCTCCTATAAAATGAAAATTGGCTAACATACTTTTTGCGCAGTGTATTTATAAGTGTGTGTATATAGATGTGTGTGTGTGTACAGACATTTTTATATATATTTAAAGATGTGATTTTAAAGCTTGACTTTGAATAAAATTTTGCTTTTAAAGTGTCACAATGCCTGTTTTGTAAAAAATGGTTAAAGAAAAACTAGCAAAAAAATAAAACCAGCTGTTTTGCAGTCCCAAAAGTGATGTTTTGCTTACAAACATGACAATAACATTCTTTACCAGATGTATATCTGAGCTTGCTAAAAATTGTTTTTATATAATGACATGTTTATGGCTTTATAATATATCTTTTTCAAAATGCATTGCTAATAGTTCTCCTAACAGAAGAACTGGAATGACAAGCTTTAGGTAATTCAAATGACCACTTGAGAGGGGGGTGTGTGCAAACTTCATGAAGTTCAACAAGGCCCAGTGCAAGGTCCTGCACATAGGTCAAGGGGATCCCAAGCACGAATATAGCCTGGGCAGAGAAAGGATTGAGATTAACCCTGGGGAGAAAGACCTGGTGGTGCTTGTGGATGAAAAGCTCAACATGACCCAGTGATGTGTGCTTGCAGTCCAGAGAGGCAACCAGATCCCAGGCTGCATCAAAACCAGTGTAACCAGCAGGCTGAGGGAGGTGCTTTTGCCCCTCTGCTCTTGTCAGACCCCGCCTAGACTGTTGTGTCCAGCTCTGTGGTCCCCACATAAGAAAGACATCGACCTGATGGAATGAGCCCAGAGGAGAGCCATTAAGTTGATGACAGGGCTGGAGCACCTCCTCTGGGAAGACAGGATGAGAGAGTTGAGGTGGTTCAGCCTGGAGAAGAGAAGGTTCTGGAGAGACCTTACAGCACCTCCCAGTACCTAAAGGGGGCTTACAAGAAAGCTGGAGAGGGACTTTTCAAAAGGGAATATAGGGATACGACATGGAGGAAAGGCCTCAAACTGAAGGACAGCAGGTTTATATTAGATATTAGGATGAAATGCTTTACTATAAGGGTGGTGAGACACTGGACAGGTTGCCCAGAGAAGTTGTGGACTCCCCATTCCTGGAAGTGTTCAGGGCCAGGCTGGATGAGGCTTTGAGCAACCTGGTCTAATGAAAACTAGACAGGGGCAGGGACACTGGAACTAGGTGGTTTTTAAGATCATTTCCAACCCAAACCATTCAGTGATTCTCTGAAATGATAATCCATCTGGTTAGGAAATAAAGCATCCAATGCTGCCCACGATTAAAAGGCATTTTAGAGTATCTAGTGCAAAATCAAACATAAAATCCATCCTTGTTTGAACATTTAATGACTATTCTGGTAGAGCATGCATGGAAAGAAAAATGAAGATATTTTGATGAGTGAATAGCAAATTAAACCCCATCCATCTCCGTGAATGTGCATTGACACATGAGGATATTAAGATGCCCTGCCATCCCAAAGAAGTTTCATTTTGTGTAAGATCTGTTATTGCCCATATAACACTGATGATAAAGTGTCACCAGACAGAAGATCTGAATAAACTTGAACAATCTCAGGCTAGCAATGGCAGCTGTTTCATGTGCATGTTATAGTCAATTCATGTTCTCCTCCCTCTGTCCTCTAATCTGCAGTTTTCAATATCAGGACCTTTTCAACATCCATTTATAAGACTCACAACTGACAACATAATGTTTAAACCTGAAGATGTCTTAGCAAACCTTCTACTGAAGATATAACTTACAAAAACCCTGACGCTGCGATTCAAGCAGTACCTCAGGAACTGGTCCAGCTGCTTGACCATCTGAGAGTCATTACCACATACCCCATGCAGTATTTGGCAGTGAAGAAGGCCTGGCAATACCTTCACCTCCTACCCAAATCCTGGTATTGGTGCAGCCTGTAGATTACTCTGTTTGGGTCGATTTTCACTAAGCAGGTGAGCTTATCAAAATTCATATTAATTTCCATTTCCATGTCTAGTAAACTTGTCTTGAAAAAGACCTGCTGTTGGACAAAGGGTCCACAAGCAGAGAAAATACCTTCCAACATCCATATCCAATGATTGTGGATGCTGAGGGCGTGCAAGGGGAATGCACTGATGACTTTGACCAGGCTTATACCCTCAGATGGCATCACCTCCTGCTGCTGTTGGAATGGCTAGGGGACTAAGTGGACCACTGACCTGGCTTTGCTGGGAAATTTTTTAGGTTTTATATGAGCCTTGCTTCCTTGCTTGCTCTGTCAGGATTTGCAGGTTATTCCAGTTCTGCTGCACACTCTGTTCTTCCTCTCTCCCATCTTCTTTTGGTTTTTGTTAAATGACATATTTCTGTTGTGTTCCTTAGCAAAAATTCAAGCTCAGAAAATCTTTTTTACCTTGTTTCATTACCTAACAAAGCATGTATATTAGAAAATAACTACAATGAAACTTCTTTGAAACATCTCATTAATCAGCTTCCAGCATATCATAGAGATTAAGCATGACATACTTACTAACACAATAAAAACCATAGACATGAGGGAGGCTGGGCTAACTGACGTCATGCACATGGTTGAATTTTGGGTACCTCCTCCCAAACAAGTTTTTTTGTGAGAACCAATCTGTTCTCATAAAATTATTAAGGAATATTAGCAAACCAGATTTACTTTACTGCATGTCAATTTAAATTTGAGAACAAGATTCTGTAGCTAAAAATATATGGTTTGAATGGCAAATGACTGTATTTTCTCCATACATTATTAGGGTACATATTCCTCTTCAACACAAAATAATCATGACTACATGTATTTCAGTTTTTATTCTCAACTCAATTATGAAAACACACAGTGCTCTGTAGATTACCTCCTACATGTCTTGCCACAGCTGAGGCCTTGGAGCTTGTGGGGAAGTGGATGTGCAGTTCTTCCACTCTTGTCTTTCTACAAAACATTCACAATTTCAGTTTAAGACTTTGCCATTTTTACCTTGGAACCATTGTGTCTGAGGAAATCTCTGATGATTCAAAGACAGCATTTGCTTTGCAGCAAATTTTTTTTTTTTTTCAGGGATGTTGCTCACCTTAGGTTTACTGAAAACATCAATGCTTATGGTATATTACTTTTGGTACATTAGAAAATGCAACTTTAAAAAACCCCAAACTTCCACCTTTTATATATCACCATAAAAAGCACCCTTTTAAGGAGACTGTGCAGTTATGCTTCTTTCAGTACAATTTAATATTGCTTTATCTGTTCTACTCAATTAGTAAATTCTGAGGTTTTATTATGGTATCTTCCAATTAATTTTATTTTAAATAGGCTGGAGTGACTGTTTTAAACTCAGCAATGTGAGGGCAGGTAATTCAGATAGCCACAATGTACTGATGTGGGCAGGTATGAGGAAATGACAGATTTATTCCAGTGCTGTAGGAGTAAGCACATGCCAACACAGTCTGCTCAAAGATCAGATCTTCCTCAACACAATGATACCAACTGATAGAGTGCAGACATCTTTAAAAATGAAGTGTACTTTACTGCTTTGGCTTGTAAAATACGAAGACATAATTTTAAAACTTCTGCATTCCCCATTTTACATAACCCTTTGCAGCAGTGCTCTCTTTGGAGTGAGCAAAAGCATATGGTGCTGCCTGTATTGATCCCTGAGAGCTGGGCCAGGCACACAAACAATTTGACAGGCTGAACAAATTTCAAACTTTAAACCATGAGTTCACTGTTTTGAGTAGGAAAGTATCTTGTGAGTAAGCTTTTCTATCCATTGCATTGGCTAAGGAAAATCTAGGTTCCCAGTACTGTTTCCATAAGCTTCTCTTCCAAGATTTACACACCTGGTGTGTATTTTCAAAGTCTCTCTAAAACATGCTTTACATGACCAATAGGAATTCACACTGGGTTTGAGAAGCGAAAATATACTTCTATTTCACCATGTTTATTAGAGATCTGCCAACCACACTTCTTTTCTAATTTGTATTTGGTCATGAGAACAGAAATAGCTGTAAGAACAGTAATAATAGAACTCCTTCCTTTTAAGATAAATTAAGGCTAATGCACACCAAATATCACCATTGATGGGGGGCAGGCTGGAGGATTTTGAAGCCTCAATGCCCAGTTTTGAGCTGCACCACTATGCTGAGTAACAAGATACCAACTTCAGTTGTTCTTGATCAGAGACCTTGCCACATCCAGCCTTGTTAATTGCTGTTGCTGTTCTGCTATTTGGTTAAATCGAATTTGTGTAATCTGGTGGCTCAAAAGCTACATATCTATGGTTTCACAAGATCAAGTATATGTTGGGAATGAAGAAAAGAAAGAGAATGCAGAAGGAGCTTGGAGTGAGGATAAATGACCTGATACAGAGTGCAGATCTGAGTCCAAACATCTCAACAGCAATGCTGAAAGAGACTGGGATTTGAATCTCCAGGAACAGACTTGAGAGATACTGATACTCTGTATCAGCATTGGGCACCTTACACCAAATCCTTTATACTTCTAGGTGATGGCAAATTTGAGTGCAGAACTCCAGCAGATCTCAGTTTAAGTGGATCCCACCTATCAAGTTCTGGTTAAGCCCTGTTGCTGCAGTTATACCAGCATTGGCACATAAATGCAGAAGTTGCTAGCTACACTGATAAAAAAACCATAGCTTTCTCAATTTACACTGAAATTTGATAAGGATTTATCTCAATGGCAATGGCAGCAGAAGCAGCTCTTGCCCACTTGACCCTGGCACTGGCTTTCTTGTGCCACTGCAGCTGCAGCCTCCCGTTTGATCCAATTAAAAATCATAGAATGACTTGGGTAGGAAGGGACCTTAAAGACTACCTCATTCCAATCCCCCTGCCATGGTCAGGGATGCCTTTCATTAGACTGGGTTACTCAGAGCCTCATCCAACCCGGCCTTGAACAACTCCTGGAATGGGTCATGCACAATCTCTGGGCAACCTGTTGCAGTGCTTCACCACCCTCACAGTAAAGAATTTCTTCCTAATACCTAATCTAAACCTGCTTTCTTCCAGTTTAAAAATTAACCTTTTGTCAGAGTATTTATTTCAGTCTTGATCCAGCTAATTGCACAATCCCACAAGAAGGAGGAAGGTGTGAGAGAGGAGGTGGTTCTGGATGTGGAAGGTGTTTGGGACAATGGGGTGTGGCACTGACTCTGAAGAACATCAGGGATAGGGTGTTTCCACCAGAACAGCTCCTAGTAGGTAAGTGATTCATCAGATTTTGGTGTTGGATATGCTGCCCTCTCATTCCTGGAAACTGTTGTTTTCTGGAGGTATGTTTCCTTCAGTCCTGCTTACCAGGGAGGCTCAGGGAGCTGAGCTCTGCCAGTGCTGCTGCTGGCACTGTTGTCCTCCGGGGGAGATGACAGCTCCGGGGGCTTTTTCAAACGGGTGTTGCTACGGGCAACTGTGTATAGGAGAACATAGGCAGAGGCTGAGAAACCCAGGGGATGGAGCAGAGTAAAAACAACAGCCCAGCAGGAACAGCTCTCAGGGCAGGTTGTAAATGCTGATAAAACATTATCTCAGGCAGTCTATGGCAATTCCAAAAAACTACAGCCAATATACCAGCAGTCTAAAAGTTATTTTATTGCTACTGGAAGTATATGTGAATTTTCATCCTTCCTAAAATGAAGGCGTTAAGGATGGGGAGTAGACAGAGAGGTGCAGAGGCACAGCAAAGCAGTCAGCTCTGCACCTTCCTCTGCTATCTTCTCTCCTCTCGTGAAAGATAAGGAGAAGCTGACATCTGCAGATGTCAATTTACTACCTTCCTCACATCTAACAGGGCACCTTTTTTTTTTTTTTTTTTTTTTGGTAACCATTAGGGAAATTCACATTTAGGTTCTTTTAGAGGAATTTAGTTTCTCTTGCAGAGTGTGTGACAGGCCAGTTCAACCTGAACAGTTCAGCTGTCCAGGAAAAAAACAGGTTACCCTTCCATGCAACCCTCTGTTGAAGAAAAATTCTCATTCCTTCCATTGCCACAGAAAGTAGCAGAAACAGCTATTATACATCTGAGTTTAAAAGCTGACTTTTATCTCCAGTTCTTTTCCAACTGTATTTAGGAGTGTAAGACAGACAGGTCCATGCATGCCACCATGCCTCAGCTTTGTAAACTTTCCATGACTATAGCAGTGAGCCAGACAGCACTGTGAAAGCAAGGTAACAGGTATGTATGTCAATATTACTGCTGGAAATCTGTGACAGTGTTTTTCCTCTGTGTCCTCCAGTTTGCCTTTTCCTGCTATGCTGGTCTCTCCTGTGGATACTGGTGCAGGGGAACCAGGAGTGCAATACTGCTGTTTCCATCTCAAAAACCACCTGGACAATCAGGTAATTGATTCTTATTATTTTAATATTCCATCTCATTGCTGTTTCCTTTCTTTTCCCAGATCCAAGATAAAGTTTAGATTAGCTGGCTTGCCTGTTTTATTTTTCCTTAGGCACTTTGCTGACAGAATTCCAGGCAGTTCAGGAGGAGGGGGAGGAACTAGGACATCACACAAATAGTCTCCTTTGAGACACACTTGTTCAGATTAGACCCCATCCACCTCTGCTTTATATGATGGCAGTTTAGCTAAATCAATCTTTTTTTCAAGTATGGCAAATTATTCACTTTTAAACACAAGCTCAAGTAAGATCTCCTAGGATCTTATTCAGCCAAGCCTTGTTCATGTGCAGCTTTAAGTTTCATGCTCTATTAATTTATTTCTAAGACAAGAAATTGACTGCAAAGATTAACAAGAACTTATCCTGAAATTCACAAGGAGGTCTTNGATTAACAAGAACTTATCCTGAAATTCACAAGGAGGTCTTTAATATCATATCATATCATATCATCATATCATATCATATCATAATTTTATTCTTGTATTTCCCAGAGGATAGAATAAAGCTCTCTGAAGAAGTTATAGTTAAATAGTCATTGACAGTTTGTATTTAATTTCTTTTTTTTCAATAAAGGATGATTTTATCCAAGCCAAAATTCAATAAATTGAACTAAATCACATCAGGAACTGTCACATCTTCAGGTCTCCAAACATTTCCCATCATCATTAAACAGATACAGAAAAAGTCTGCTAGCAGCTCATAGAAACCTGAAACAGCTTCTAAGTAGATGTGATTCTACCTGAAGATAACATTCAACTTTCCTGCTCCTGGCTTTTTCTCTTCTCACATTTGATACAAGCATAATTTGCTAGAAATCAAAAATCTCACATTATTCACATTTTAAGCTTCTCCTCCCTACCATTTATGTGCAGGTAAACTAACTGGAATGTTGCAAGCAATAATTACAGCTTTATACACAAATACAGAACAGAACAAGATTTCACTTCAAAGAAGATGCACAGCACATGCACATCAAGTGCTATGTTTAGCATACTAGATAAAATGCAATATTGATGACAATAATTGAGAAATAATTGCTAACATTTCCCACTGTAGAACAAGTGAACAGCTCCATCAATGCAAGCTTGGTCTTGCCAATTTAAAGTAACAAGATGCAAGAAACTGCCATATTTTCTCTTCATAGAAAGTTAAGTATCTCTTCATGGCCAATGGATACTTTTGAGTTCTTTGCAGACATTCTAAAATTTCTCCTTTTCTGACAAAACTTTCTCCTGCCTTCCAGGATGAATCCCACTGAGTGTCAACAAGCAATATTGTACTGCTCTGAAGGGATGCTTCATTTTAGCTTGACAGATAGAAATTAGAGCTTTCAATGGAATGTGCACAGATGGTGTGCAGCTTATGCCTTGAAAAAAGTGAAGACAGGAAACATGAACTTCAGCTCTTTTAGAAAGAAAAGCAGTTGTTGATGGCATGTGCAGATAAGAAGCGAGTGTGCAATGTGCTCAGTGAGGCTGAGTCTCAAATAAAGACTTCCCCTTAAGCTTTTCACCTAAATGTGAATGACTGAAAATATTGTCACTACTTTTAAAAACTTGCACATTTGCTTAGTTTATCCTATGGTGAGATAGGCTTGAAGCCAAGACAAATTGCAGTGCATGGGTCTTTGCTTCAAGAAATGAATCAACCAATGGATGGCCATTCAATTCCACTGACGATTCTTCATTGCACTTCCAATTACAGTGGATGGAGCTGACATTTTCTTTCAGTGATCCAGAAGTCTGATCTTCTGTGCTCTGGTTTTTTTTAATGGTTTAAACCAATCCTGATAGAGTTATAACTGGTTCTCTCAGAGATAACTTTTTTCTCTACAACACAAATCAAAACCAACTCAAGCATTTATTTTTCTTCTTCATTGTTAATTACACAGTCACGGACTACTGAAAGTGAGAAAAAAACAGCAAGAAAGCATTTCAGTAATTGCCATCTGTGGTTCTTTGGAGAATTTTTTTAGTTAGTTTGCAGTTAGTGAAAGCAAGTGAGTTCTGCTTTTACACCTGGGCGGATTCCTGGGCAGCAATATACAATGCCATAATATTTTGGCTGCAAAGACTAGAAAAAAAGTGATGATTTTAAAGTATTTCCATTAAATAATCCCAATGTCTGCTACAATTATGTGTTTATCAGCAGATGGAGTGGTAATTAAAGGCTAGAGTAAAACATTAGACTAACATTCTTTCTACTATTTAGACTTCTATTTTAGAAGCTGGACACAAATACCTGCCACAGAGCATCTTCTCATGCAGTTTGATGCCTAGAATGCAGAGATATATGGGAGGAGTCACTTTTCCCCCTATGTACCAGATGAAATTCAGAAAACATGACAAATAAAAAAGCTGTTAATGTCTGAAAGGAAACAGATCATATAAGATGGGAGGTTTTGTTTAAAGCAATAAAACTGTTGAGATTAAGAAAAGTCATAGTCATTTACTTGGAATTATCTCCATGTTCTTCCTGTCAATACTTCTTGACATGGGAAAGTAATGAAACTTTCAGTAGGAAAAAGAACCCCCTTCTTCATAAATTCTAAATGAATGAATCTCTGTCAATGCTGATGGACGAATTCTGCTGTAACTCCAACAGCTGAAATGAAAGAAACACTGAAAGTCTAAGCTGTTCAAATGATACAAACCCAACTGCTAGACTAGCTGTATCTAAAATTGCATTTCTGTTTCTCCTCTGGGCACAAAAGGATCATAGCCCCCTGGTTTTTCATAAATTAGAATGATTTCTATACTTTTCTTGGAAAACAAATCTCATGATACCCTATTATTTCCATGACTTTTTCCTAAAAATTTTATCTTCTCCCTCTACTCTTTCTATATAGCTTGAGGCAAGAAAGACAAAGCATAAACTTGACCAAGGGAGAGAAACTGGGTCACTCTAACACATTTCAGGTGCCTTATTAAAGAAAAAAAGAAGACAAAGTGGAAAAAAACCCCAAGCAATGAAGCACGATATTAAAGACAGTCTGTCATAACAAATGTTTCAGCGCCCCCCGTTACTTACTCCCAAACCAGGTGAGGCATAGAATTTCCAAAAGATTTGCTAATAATTTTAAACCTGTATAGGGTCACTTAAAAACTCATTCCACTGGGTTAAGTGTAACAAATTCGCTGAGTAAAATCTTGGCTTGGCTGAACTCAATGGCAAAAAATCACTTTAAAAAGTGCAGAAGCTAATCAAATGATTCACAAGGCTTTCACACTGGTATTTGCTTGTACTTTTCATAACTCATAAATGCAAATATTATATTCCATTGGAAAGGAAATGGAATGTGTATTCCATTGTGATTAAACTAATTCTCACTGCAGTTGTATTAGGTAATTAAGCATTTGCCTAATTTGGCAGGTGTTTAGAATTAAGGCATAGGAGCAGCAAAGTCTATCAGCTAGTGGCAAAACTTTGACTCCCTTTTCTTTTAACAACTTACAGCACTAATTCCTTGACTAAACAGATGTACCAGGAGTATAAAACAAGTGCTTAATCAGGAAAGCATATTAAAGTAATAAAAGCAACAAAAACACTGCAACTCATAGCATCTAACAAATTGATCCCATTGGCATAAGGCATCTGCACGGCTGACCTTTAATTGACTTCCCATGGACAAGTTACTCTACATGTGACTGCAGGTACACTTCCACAGCTAAAGCTGCCCTGTGCTGCTGCTACGGGGGCACAGAGGATGTACTGCAGAAGGCCATGAACAGCAACAGCCTCACATCTTCCTGGCCTTTCCAATATTTCCAGCCTCCCTAACACAGCAGCATGTTAAACCTGCAGCCCAGTCCAGGTTTGCTGCTTTCAGTGGCTGCCCCCACCCTTGTGTGCTGTTCCCCATGTTAGCACCACCCAAGTAGTTGTGCACTTTTAAAGGAGGCCCAGGACTGACAGT
This sequence comes from Pycnonotus jocosus, assembly GCA_013400435.1. Lineage (NCBI taxonomy): Eukaryota > Metazoa > Chordata > Aves > Passeriformes > Pycnonotidae > Pycnonotus > Pycnonotus jocosus. The sequence goes on along the minus strand of VWYP01003952.1, from coordinate 435 downwards.
CAGACACTCTGCCTTCTACACAGTACAAGGCAACATGTTCAGCATGAGGGCCTCACGTCATCAGCTGGAAAAGATTGTAAATAGCACGATACAAAGGCAAACCCACATCTTTAGAATTATGTTCACTTCACCACTCCAGTGTTACTGTTTAGTTTCCCAGTGAATATAGATATGGCATTATGGTGTTTGCATGCCCAACACGGTGGTTCCCACCTCTGAAAATAACCGGTAACTAGTCTTTGTAAAGCAAAGGACTGCTGCCAGTTGCCTATAAGACAATCACAGAATCACAGAATCACAGCATTTCTTGTAAGAGACCTTCAAGATCATCGAGTCCTACCCATGCTCTAACACCTCAACTAAACCATGGCACCAAGTGCCACATCCAGTCTTTTTTCAAACACATCCAAACACACTCCACCACCTCCCTGGGCA
>VWYP01003947.1:132476-265391 GCA_013400435.1 Pycnonotus jocosus | reverse complement strand
CTTGTTTCATTTTAAATGTTTTTGTTATACAGTAACAAAACAACTGCTGCACATTTCTATTTTAAGGCCATGAAATAGAATTTTTCATTGTAACTCATATTTTTCTGAGATTATCTTTGTTTTTTCTTTCTTGTTTCTTCATATAGTCCCAGAATCTGCACCTGTAATCAAAACATTTTCAAATCTCTCGACTACCTCAGTTATGGTTTCGTGGGACCCTCCTGTTAAGCCAAATGGTATTATAATACTTTATGATTTAAATCTATTTGGGCCAGAAACGAATAACTCATTCTCTACCACCAATAATTTTATCATTTTGGAAGACCTTCTGCCATTCACTTTGTACAGCATTTATGTAGCTGCCAGAACAGTAAAAGGACCCGGTCCATCTACTGTGCTTCAGTTCTACACAGATGAGTCAGGTGAGCAAATTCAATTGTAACCAACTTCAAAAATTAGCCCTATGCTACTGCATCCATCTTAGATCTGAGCATCAGACCTGTTGATATGAAGGATTTATTTTCCATTGGTCTGTGAGTGAAGATCTTTCAGAAGAAGTAAACACAGCAAGACAAATATTTTCTGAGTGCTCCTCCTTCTGCCACCGCATGCAAGAGGAGGTCACATTCTGCATAGGGTTACAAAAATAACTCCATGAAGAAATATCTTTTGCCTTTGGAATGTGTTATGGTTTGGAAAGTGTCAGGGATTTTGAAGCAGGCAACAGTACCTTTCTCTTCATCTCCCATGTAACTGAAAAATGATAAAACATGGAAATATTTCTGACACATTCACACAGTTCTCTTTTACATGGACCTCTTCTCCCCTGCATGGTAAATTACACATCTTTTAAATATATGATGACTTGTGCTCCATATGTGATGTAGAAGCAAAATATATTGCATTCCAGTTATATATGTAATATGACTTCTGTTAAATATCTTAGTTCTGACAGTAGGGATGTTTAAGCAATTAATAGATTTGTTAGATCTCTAAGAAGATCCCTTGCTGACTAAACATGTATTCTGGATTAATAGAATTTGTTTCATGTCAAAGAGGAAGAAAAAAGATTAAAATAGCAATCAAGTACTGGTAGCTTGAGTTCAAATACAAATGTGAACAAAAGCACCTATGTTTTCCTGCATGTCCAAAGTGTATTGTTTTGCCAAAATTATTTATGATTTGGAACTCACTAGCATTTCTCTTTTGCAGTGCCATTAGCTCCACCCCAGAATTTGACCATTATCAACTACACTGCAGATTCTGTGTGGCTAAAATGGGATCCGAGTCCCCAGTCAAACGGTGTTATTATGAGATATAATTTTAAGATTTATCAAAACAACACTGAAAAGCTATTTTTTTGGGTATGTTTACAATTAAGAGTGTATAATCTTTTAAAATATTTTTTCATGCTTTAGGAAAAAAGAGATATGGCAAATATTTTAAATGTCTGTTTTGCTCCTGGAGTTAAGAAGCTCCTATAAGTTCCTATTTCCTAAGACAGTTTATTTTCCTTCCCACTATAGCTGTAATACAATTTTTCAAATTAAATAGGAAAAATGGTTAGATTTAATATGCTTTGAGATTCTAATATTTCATTAACAGTGAGATTTATTAATCTTAATTTATATTTTAATGTGAGCTTGATGTTAGAAAATGACAGAACTTACTTGCTTTGTGGCTACCTTTGTTTAGTTATTTAGTACACATGGACTTTCAAGATTCAAAAAGGTAGTAACTCCTAGTCATCTTAAAAAATAGTAAAAAATGTTCACAGTTTGTGTCTCCATTAAAAAAAAAAGGCAGAATAAGAACTGAGCAAACTGTAACTGAAATAGATGCTATATAAATGTTCAGGGCCAGGTTGGGTGGAGCTCTGAATAACCTGGTATGATGGAGGATTCCCTGCTCACAGTATGGGGGTTGGAACTGGATGATCTTTAAGGTTCCTTCCAACCCAAACCATTCTATGAATCTAATTTTATGATGTACAAAATCTGATCAAGGCTTAAATCTGGTTGCTTGGGCAGCCTCAAGAAATGCTCCATGAACTGTGAAGGCAGCAAGCTGACATCAGGATTGCATCTCACACAAAATATGTAGTGAGCCCTGTTCACCTGAGATACTTGTAAAAGCTGCAGGAAGAGACATTGCTGCAGTGAGGTCTGCTGCTATTCCCCATCTCAGTTTCTTACATAATGCTTGAAAGGCCATGAGGCATATGGAAGAGGAACTGGGGATTCTACAGCCAGCTACCTTTAGAAACTCATTCTTTGGGTATTCATAGAAACTATCAAAGACCTGTTCATCTAAGGCAGTCTCAAACTAAATTAGAGTACAGAAACTGGCTGAAGCACTTGAATGTGTCAGCTATGTCCTACTTTTCTTCATGTTTTGTAGGCTTTTTTGTGCAAGAAATTAGAGTGTGGCAGCCAGGCAGAGAAAGACATTTATATAGGAATACTGTATTTAGGTACCATAATTCTCTGATAACTTGGATCTCACAAGATGTTTACCAGAATTTTTTGCTGAAATTCATCTCTCTCCCTGCTGTTATTATAGTCTTCTCAGCATTTAAACAACTATGCCTTGCATGGTCTGGAAAAAACAGATCCAAGGAACTGAGCTGTGGGGTTTAGCTTTTTTTGTTGTTGATGGTGGTGGTGGTGTTGGTATTGGTGTTGTTGGGGTTTTTTGTTGTTGTTGTTTGGTTGGTTGGTTGGTTTGTTTTGTTTTTGTTTTTGTTTTTGTTTTTACTCTTCATCAATTTATGTGGAAGCTATGACCCATGACTTCTTCCACTGCAGAGGTGTAGTAAGGAAATAGAAGGTGAGAGGGGTTGATGTGAATCTGGAAATAGTTTTCAGTATTTGACTGAAAGCTACTCAGAGTGTAAGAGGCAAAACTATGGCTGTAAACCTTCTGTTAATTTCAGTAGGTTCAAGGTGAAGGCCACAATGTTTCTAGAGATTAATTGTGTACTAACAATATTTCCTTCCTTAAGAACATTTCAGGTTCAAACCACGAGACAAATCTTGTTGGATTAGAACCATACAGCCCCTATTTTATCAGCGTCTCTGCATTTACCAAGCTTGGGAATGGCAATCAATTCAGTAATGCTGTCCACTTTACAACGATGGAATCAGGTTAGATGTGACTTTTTCTAAGCTGCAGTTCTGACAGTTTTAAACATATTTATATTTATATTTCTTTTCCTTATATGGCTGAACAAAAGTCTTCCTCTTCTCTCCAAAGAAAACATACCCTAACACTATCTCATTGTCTCTTGCCTGTGTAGCACTGATTCACATTCCTATTGTAGACTGGGTTTGAAGTCTGATTTCGGAAGTGTAGAATTAAAAATGTCCTCATTTGAAATGAGAGGCTTATACGGCTACTATGAATCTTTTAATAGCAACAAAGATAAAGGGAGGAAAATTAGATAGGTATCAGTCTTTGCAGATCAAAGCAGTAATTCAGATCCCTGTGAAAATAACTGAAATGTTAGCAGTATCAAAAGCAGCTGGACAAAAGATTGGCAAATGAACTGGAAATTATATTAGACAAAAAAAAATTTATCTTTTTTTTTTTTAATAATTTATTTTAGGAAGGAAAGTAGCCGCTAAAAGTGGAATACGTAACATTAACTAAAGAGAGCCTGTGGGTTTGTGAATCTGGTGGTTGTGCAAAACTGTAGCTCCTTTGCCACGTCAGAGCGACCCCCAGGCTCTGTAAGAGATGCCAGTGCCAGGGGACAAGCATGGGTTGAGGTGTTCCCACGTTCCTTTACACTGTAAACAAAGGGAGCAGACCACAAAATTAAAAGAGCCCATATGGTGACCACAGGTTTGCTAAGATCATGCTTCCAGTGAAAGACTCTTTCCAGAACGTGTAAAGCAGGGGTTCTGGGGAAAAGCTGTGCTGTTTATTGTACTGAAGAGTTACAGCATCATCAGAAATCTGGACCATCACTGGGCTGGCCAAGTTTGGCTGTTGGACCTCTGCAGCTGAAGGTGGTTCTCCTCAAGAGCCAAGGTCCTTCATCAGCTGTTTCCATTTCATGACTCACATTCCATACTTGTGGTACTTCAGTTCTCTTTAACCAATTATTCATAAATAATTGCTCTATTTTCAACATGACTACAGTATTTTCTACCTTCATTAATTTTTTATGATCATTTAAAAAAATTCTTCTGTTGGAACCAGCAAATAAATGAGGAACAGTTAGTTAAAAGAATTGATATGACAGCTCTGAAACCTGCCCAGTGATTTCTGTACAGACAAGTGTGATGTAGTGCTTGAAAGAAATAAGGTTGACAGATAAATAAGGAAACAGATAAGTAAGGAACTTCTGCTGGGGATGTTCTTGCTGTATATATGGTGTAGGTATATGGAGTATGTATAATGTTTGAGTACACTGTTTTTTAAAAAATATGGGGAAAGTGTGAGCAAAAAGGTTTTTTGGGAAAACAAAACTGAAGCACACAATTAGGAAGAAGTCAGACAGATGGTCTCCTCTGTCTCAAGTGCTAACGTCAGTCACATTCATAGCAGTTGGAAATGAACAATCTAATTAGGACAAAGACAATTTTTGTTCTTTCAGTGTATTTATTTTATTAATTTGATATTGCTGTTTTTGACTCTTGCTATGAACATTGGGTCTGCTTCTCTAGTGATACTGTTCTGTGATTACAATTCTAACTGTGTGTGCATGTTAATCTTTGGTCCTTGTGTATCCTTTAAGTGCCAGATGCTGTACAGAACACTCGTTGTATTGCAACGAGTTGGGAATCGATCCTGGTGCAGTGGGACCCTCCTGCTACAGCCAACGGTATAATTACACATTACATCATAGCAATTGAAGGAAATTCTACAAATTTTTCATCTTATGATACACTGCATACTTTTAGAAATCTGCTCTCCAGTGTTACTTATCAAATTAAAATAAAAGCTGCAACATCTGCTGGTGATGGTGAAGAACAGATATGCAATGCCAGTACCCTTCCAGAAAAAGGTAAACAACTATTCAAGTTAATTTTTTTGTTTAATTTAAATGACGACTATGAAACAAGCAGACATGAAAAAACTGCTTCAATACAGGCACTTAAATAATTCTGTTGTTTAAATTTCTTGCAAATAGTGAATGAAGAGAAACAGGGCTTCGTCTTTTTCCTGTTTTAGAACACATCTAGTGATGAGAATAAATTGCCATTGTTAAAAGCATAGCAAGAACACCTTTTTCTATGTGAGTTTGAATAGTTGTTTTATTAATTTATGATCATCTATTATTTTTTGTCTTATATCTGCCTTGTTCCTAGTGTATTTAGCATATTTGAGACTATGTCTGGAAAAATTTTGAGAGTGAAATTTTTGTTGCTTTGCTTTTAATAACTGAAAGTAGTATGAATTCATTGACAATAATGCTGATCAGAACTCAGGAAACTGAGAAGAATTTAGCCTCTACAAGCAAACTTTGTCGTACATTTTCATGGATAGGATTTTTTAAGACAAGAAAAAAAATTGTGAGCTAAATCCAAAGAAAAACGTAGACATGCTTTCTGGCACTGAAATGAAAAATTGTTACCCAAAGTCTGTCTTTGTTTTTCTCTCCCCACACATATTTCACACTTCACCTAATCTTGGCAGTGCTTTCACTTGATATGTGAAACATGGAGATGATATCCCGTGCAAAATAGAGCTATTCTGTGTGAATAACTATGTACCTATCTTCTAAACTGAAAGTGGAGAGGAGCTCATATTTGAATCCAGGAAGCAAAGGCCTATTTCAGTCCTCCAGTCAAGGATGATTTTTACTCTTAGGACTATTTCTTGGGATTTTTTTTCTTCTTTGGTGATAGTTAAATATATATTAAAAAAAAAAAGTTAAGCAAGAAACATCCAGATAAGATTTCACTTTTCTACTAAATTACAGGAGAAATCACTGCATTTAGCTCTATTTTTTGTGTTCTCCTAAGTGACAGCAATTTATGCAATGGAGTTGAGGAGGTCTCTTTTTCAGAAATGCTGGATAATCAGAAAACACGGCGGTGGGATGGAGGAGCACAGCTGTACCCTGTGAGGCTTATCAAAATCAAACCTAGCTTTTGTAATACTTTATTACTATGTTTTTCAATAACTTAAAAGATGAATTGCAGCACTCATTCTCATATATACATCAACTGAAAGAGTGAATTTTCTCAGATCTGTCAAATAATAGACACAAGAGTCTGTGTCAGTGGCAAGTTTTTGGTTCAGAATGATGAATGGAGAGGAGCAGCTCGGCTATGCAGACTTGAACTTGGAGGAGATCAGACATTGAACTTGGAGGAGATCAGAGTTACCCTTACTCTTAGACCTCCTGTTGCTAGCTTCCTGAGTGGCATTCACCTCCACTGGGTCCCTCCTGTCCACAAAGCCTTGGTCGCCCTTTGTGAGCTTTGATTTCCACACTTCTTAAAATTAGATTTGTGGATGTGCATGTCTGAATGAATCTAGACCACGTTGGTGTTGCCAGCTGAACTACTGCTGTTCTGGTTCCAGATCAAATGGATGAACTCCAACTGAGGACAAGCCCCTTGCTGGCATATTTTGACCAACAGTGTGAAAATAGCCAGGGTTGTACTTTGGTGACTGCCTCTCCTCATGATACAGTCTATCCCACTAAAGCCTGGCCACATCTGTTATTTGAACTATGACGTGGCACATTCATACACATTTCTGATGAAATTTTCTGTCTAAATTGACTTCCTCATCAACAGTTTCCCTACAAATGCTGCCAGTTTTTGATCCCTGCTAGTCCCCTTCTGTCCAGAACCTTGGCGATTGAAGACTTGTGCCTGGTTCATCTGTCCTCTTGTTTGCTCAGAAGATTTTGTTCATCAGGGTGGCTCAAAATCCAATTTTGGAAAAGCAAAGGCATTGTTTAAGTATTAGACACAAGCATACCCTTACATGACATTTTACAGTGTTGGCTGGAAATAATGTAGTGAGCTGAGCTGCTGTGCTCAATGCAGATGAGTGTGCTCCTGCATTTCTGAACATTTCTCAAATGCAGTCAGAAAACTCAAAGCTTTCTTTTGCACCATGGCTGCTGAACAGCCAAGCCTCAGAGCCAGAGCAAGACTGAACCTAGGGATAGAGTTCAGACTTGGAGATAGTCACATAGGAGGCAGGTTACCCTCTAGTAACAGAGGAGAACAGGAGGCTTCCCAGGTTCTTCTCATCTTGGGGGATATGGGAGAAAGGCTTCTAACAGTGTTAAAGAAGGCTGACACCTGAGAAAGTTAATTGTTGGGATTTCTGAGAAATTTGGAATTGGCTATTAATTAGCCCTTGGGGAAGGACTGAGAAAGCTGTGGATTAAGCCTGGGCTTTAGGGAGTGTCTTGTGGTCTGTGTTATAAAGAGTTGTGCTAGCAGGGAAAAAAACCCAAACCAGTCTTTATTTTGTAACAACATTTGTCCTATGTGTCTTATCCTGGGAGTTTTCCTAAGTGAAGGATTTATACTACAACACATGTACTTTTTGCCACAAACCCTGCGCTGACCCTTTCTTGCTTCGTCGTTGCTTAGTCATATTTACAACAAACTAGTTATTATTAGGACATTTCCCTAGCTGTGTGTTTGCATGAATTGTTTTGTAGTGACTGGATACTAGGAATTGGAGATTCATGGATGGGAATGGAAACAGTTTTATAGCTGTTGTCAGCTTCTTATTTATGGTGGTCTAAGATTAGTCACAGAATATGTAGCCAGCACTGAGTCACTTGCAATGCATTTATTTCTGACATAAAGTGAAATCGAATTTGGCTCAGTGTCTCACTGCATAGCATTTGACCTTTAAATTCTTGGCAAGATTTTTTGCCTTTTTTGAGGTAAATTTGTTCATATCTGGGTACAATTAAACATGAATCATAAAGCTTAAATTTATGAGGAGATTAGTAGCATTTTGTGTCTAATCTAGCTCCATTGTCATGGTAAACCACCTCTGCCAGGCTGCAGTGTGTTATAAAAGCTGTCAACTTTGTAGTGGTAGTATTAGTTTGTGATTAAATACATTATAAGGGATATGAAAGATAATATAGTGTACATACACATGCATAAATGAGTTAGGATTTTATGACTGAATAGATATCTTTGGATTATTTTTGAGATAATGCACATGCTAAAATGAAATTTCATTAAGGTTGAATGAATTTTTAGAAGAAAGAAACAGCCATAAAATTGTAGGAAATTTCTCCGAAAGTCACACTAAAGCTGTGAATATTCAGTTAATTTACAAATCTGGAAAAAGTGTAAATTCATTCAGTTTACAATAAAAATTGAACAACTAAAAAGCCACTTGGGGCTATGTAAATCAAGAATAATAATTTAAAAACCCCTACTTCTGCTTTAATATTTTTTCATTAGATTTTTCTTTATAGACTTTTCATTGTTTTCTGAGAATATCAATCATATTGATTGCTGTATTAAGACACAGAGAGTAATTGCCCTACTTCTCTCCCTTACTGCTAATCCTACGTGATATGCCTGAAGGCAGAAGAGGTTGAGAGTCCCACTGTACTCTGGTGACAGTCCTTACCATTTGTTTTTTGCTAAACAGAGATTCATTCTTATCTTTCATTTAAAAGAAATATGGCTAGAAATTTATCCAAGAAGCATTTTTGCATTTTATCTGGGCTTCATTTTCCAGGCCATTAACAACTTGTATCTATACACAGAAGTATGCCTTGTGAATAAAGAAGAGTAGCGCCTAAAGGAATTGATCATGGGAAAGTTTCTCAGGCCTTTTGGTGTGGAGGTGGCAAATTAACATCATCTTTTGTTACATGTGCACAAAATATCTTTAGTCTCGGCACAAGGGATACTTTAAAGGTTTTGAATTTGTACCTCCAGTATGGATGCTTCCACTGGAAAATGTGGGCTTTTTTTAAATCACAAAACATAGCAAAAGTTTAAAGTCATCTTCACATCCAAGGAAATGCTGTTTCCTTCACCATAAATCCTTTTCTTGGGATCTGGCAGTTCATGACAGCTCTGAGCTGGAGTTACATGGTTTTCCTCATTAAGTAGTGACAAAAATGACAGATGACTGTGATGCACTGGAAGAATATTTAAACTCATACCCTCAAGTGATTCTTAGGTCTGCAAGTAAGATGTGCAATGCAGATGTGTTGTCCTGGTTATCCTCAGAAATCAGCCTGCTGCAGAGCCACTGTGTTGGAAATGGCAGAGCTTCAGTGTCCCTGTGCAGAAAAGGGCTGTGTGTTTCACATGTTCAATCCCTGCTGCAAGTTCACATTTCAAAACTGTATTAAAGTAAAATCATCCAAAAATTGCAGACTGAAGTAGGAATAAGAATGTTTGAAACACTTCTTTCCAAGATGACTAACATTTTTCCCAGATGTAGTTTTCTTTATGTAATATGGATTTCTTCACATCTTCTGATTAGTTGTTTGGTCCAAATTTAAGTAAATGGCTTTAAGGTTGATGGCAAATCTTCACTAGAAAAATGCAGTATCACTTTGTTGCTGCCAATGAAATTGTACTGGTGTTATTTTTTACAAGAAGATTGATTTTAAAAAATTCATATAGTATAGGATAAAGGAATTTTTGTCTTTTTTGTAGGGACTAGGTCAACTCTGCATTAATATATAAGAAATGGTGGCGATGTACATGTACAAAGCTGACATGGATAGCATCTATAGGTCAAATACAATATTTACTGAAAAGCAGATTGTTTTAGTTTATTTGAAAGCTGAACATGTAAGATTTGAGTAGAGGCAGCTTTTCACTACTTCTCTTTTTAGCTTAAAGAAGTGCATTTCTCTCTAGATTTGCATGATTTGATTTTTCAGTACATAGATTTGACAGTTGGAGACTGAGTTTTCTAATGTGGTAAGGACTGAGAAACACGGTCCAGAGAGGCTCTTTAAGGCATGCTCTCAACTGTGCAATTTCCTTTAAAGCATGTCTGATAATGTCAGTCCTAAGTCATGGGAAAAATAGTCTACAGTTTTTTATATTTTTATGTTAGCAAAATAATTTGGGTCCTATTCATGATGTACTTATTCATACTGAGCAGGACTTTATATCATGATGAGTCCTCCTGAAGTCAGCATTGTACACTCGATTAGTATTTAGTATGATCAGGGTTATGAGCTTAACCCATAGAACTCCTTTGTGTGACTAAGCTTTCACAATTCAATAGAGATAATCTATGCAGAAAGAATATTTCTTTTTTTTTCAGTTATTTCTGTTTTCTGAAGAATTTTTTTGTGTGTGCCCACTGCTGTCGGTTGTACTTTGTTCTTCACTTTCCTCCTGTTGATGCTCTTAATACCACCCAACAGACATCTAGGCTGCCGCAGTTCTTTTAATCCAAACTCCAGCTACAAGCAGCTGTTCTGTGGGCAGACTTTTTTTTTATTAACTTTGTTAGGAACTATGCCATATCATATTACCCTCTTCTGTTCACGGCCCGTGCAGCTGTAGTTGCTGCTTTCCACAAAAGTCTCCACAGAAAGCCATAACCTCTCTTTTCTCAGCAGATTTGTGTGTGTGTCCTTTCCTGCCCTTAGGTTATCTTTGCATGTTTTTTCTACCAAGTGTTTTTGTTAGTTTAAATCAGTTCTACAGGCCATTTTCAACTTGTTAGGAGTCTTTCCACTGTGCTAGTGCTTTTTCAACCAAGAATTTCCTTCTATTTAAGTTATCAAATAAAAACTTAATCTCAGAGCAGTCCACCAGCTTTGGAAGGGCTGATTAGCATTGCAGCCAGACAAATATAGGGCCAAGATCTACTGAAAGCCAAGATCTACCAAACTAAATTCTATTTAGATGTTTAACTTTCTGTCCACTTCAGTGAGAGCTCAGGTATGTAAATACGTTTTAGCAGCTTAGAATCCTATGTGGGTCTGATATCAGTTGTTTTTATTGAAATTTAGGCATCATGTGAACAATGGTAGATGNAGCATTGCAGCCAGACAAATATAGGGCCAAGATCTACTGGAAACCAAGATCTACCAAACTAAATTCTATTTAGGTGTTTAACTTTCTGTCCGCTTCAGTGAGAGCTCAGATATGTAAATAGGTTTTAGCAGCTTAAAATCCTATGTGGGTCTGATATTAGTTACTTTTATTGAAATTTAGGCATCATATGAACAATGGTAGATGAACCTGAAAATACCTCATTCCTCTTCTTCTAGTCCTGAAACTGAAGTCACCAGCATTTCATGGTTAGCCTCTCTGCCAGCTTCCTGGCTGGCTTTTAGAAGCTGAATTAGAAGCTATTAAATGGAAAATTAGGTAGAGCACATTGCACCAAATGTTTCAGACTTAGAAAAATTCTCCATTCCCAGAGGTAATTGAATTATAGCAAACATAATACAATAGAGAAAGACTGTGGGTTATGGAATGAGACTTAAGGGATCTTATGTATGATTCTTGGGAAATTTAAAAAAGGGATTTAGAGGTGAATTCCCACTAGCTAATCAGAGCACAGTCCTCTGTAATTAGTATCTTACAACATCACAATCTCAATCTTTTTAATTCCTTTTCTTTCAGTACACCTTTCTGGAAATTTGGATTAATAATACAATTCTCATTAGGTACATATAAAATTGTCAGTGTATAACAATCAATAATAAGTCTTTATATAGTACCAATGTAACCTGAAATAATAATTGAAAAATATGCAGTTTCTGGCTTCCATAATTTTTAGTGTGAACAGTGATCACTTCATCATAGTTAAGTCATGTTTAGAAAATTTAGACAAGCTGCATGATTACTCAAGGAAGCATGGAATGGTTTGTTCAAATCAGTACCATCTGTGGACAGAAAAAGTTGGGGGAATTTTAGTCATTCTTGAGGAATGGAAATCTGATTCTCCATGCTAGAGTAATTGTAATCCTCTTTGTATCTGTAACCCAATAGCATAGCTGTCTTGAAATTGTCTCTGAACACCATCACCAAGTTCAAGAGACACTGTGCCACTGGGTGTCACTGCTCTTCACTGTGGCCCTAGGACCAAACCTCTTTGATCTGCTCCAGTTTCAGGTCACATCTTTTCATTTGTTCTAATAAGTGATTACATTTATGTTTGATTTGTCTGTGTAAGGAAGGAGATAAAATTAGCTTAATTTTAAACTGACTAACGTTTAGGGCCCTGACTCTATTTAAAGGTCTGATTTAAAGGTCTAGGCAATGACAGAGAAAATTTTACTGTGAATTCTGCTGACTGACCCTTGATTTTTAGGTTCAAAATATTTTGTTTATATGGATTTTTGTAAACTAGAAAAATGACACCAAAAATAGTTATCAAAGATTTTGTGTGAAACAAATGCTGATCTGATTGCCTGCTATCAGGTACCTGCAAGTTTATCTTTTAAAATGGTTGTTTTCATGTAGTGTTACCTGCTGGGCTAATCACAGATGTTACCTTCAGCCTTGTGAAGATAATGTGTATGGGCGCCCTCAGAAGTCAGTGGGAAAAAGAACAGATAGAAAGATAATAATTTCTCCACCTTCCATTCTTCCCCCACTTTCAGTGAGTTTGTCTCTCCAAATACAAGGAAAGCTCACAGAGGCTGGATTAATTAGAATTTTTGTTAGTCTATGGGAGAGACCACAAATCAGAGCCACAATCATTTTCCTGATATAATTTCTAGTTCTATGAAAGCCAAGTGTCCTTTTCTTCTTTACTGCAAAATTGCTAAGTCTCAGTTATTTTTGATGTCATCATCCATGTTGAAAATAAGGGAACAAGATGCTCTGCTTAAGAAGGAAAGGCCACCATGGTGTCTAGACCATGGGCAGTGCTCTTCCTATATCTGTGACCAGCCTGTTTAACCTGCCTTGTTTGAGGTACACAGACTGCAGTTGTGCCAGCCAGGCCTCAACCAGCTGTACATTTGAGCAAGTAAAGGTATATATTTCCACCTTCCTTCTAACACCCAGCAACTAACCAGTTACTATCTGCTTTATGGCAAACTCTGCTTTCTGTATTGGAATATAGCACGATAGCTAGTTTTCTATTCTATCCCACATTTAATCATGATCATATTTGAGTGTGTAAGAATTCATATTTTTTCAGTATCTTAACAGATATTAACACAGTAGAAGATTTATGGAGGAAAAGTACAGGTATTTTCTACTAATCATGTGGCATTTCTCTGCCTTTATTTTCCATACACTAGTAGTCAAACTAGGCCATTTCTTGTAATTTACCCAAATAGTTAATACAGCTTATGGAGTTTTTATGAAAATATAGCAGTGTTTTATTTTTTTGTAAGTGGATAAACTTTCAAAAGTTGACACCTGCAAATCTGAATAATCAAGATTGGTACCACATGTTTTGAGTTTTTTACTGCTTTCTGTACTTATTTTCATGCTAATAACAACAGAGAAAACCAACATTAATTCTGATAGCATGGAGTCTAATGATGGAAGCTGCCTTTAGCAATAATTTTTTTTTACATTGTTTGTTCTTGTTCTGTGTCTGGTTAGTGTGTAGCAAGAGAGAGCATTTGGGGCTGTTCCATGCTGTGATGTTGTGTACTTGTGTGTGAGAGCTCAGCAGAAGAATAGGGAGAGGCTTGTGGTTCTTCGCCTACTCCTTCTCCTGCATACTCCACCTGCTTTGGGTTCATTTGAAGGGATTTTGATTTCTCAACCTTTTTGTCAACACAGCTTTGTCTGATTCAGAGTTTACATTTTTTGTTAAACATTCATATTTAGTGAAGAAGTTTCAGCTTATTATATTGTGATGATTTTAATAAACAAATTGTTGCAGACTAAAGCAAAGATCAGAATTCCCATAGGGCTAAAAGAAAAGAAAAAGGAGTGTTTTCTCTTTCTTCCCCAGTAACGTTGGTCTGAGATCCTTTTCTTCTTTATATAAGCCTTGGGACTTCTTCAGTTTCAGCTTGAGGATGTATCATGTGTTTTTCTTTTACAAGTGATACCTCTTCCCCCAAAGACTCTAAAGCACTCTTTAAAGCCGTGTGCACACAATGATTTCTGAGCTGATTTTTCTGCACAGTTTTTGCCATAGAGAGTATTAGTATTATCTTACATAGTCTTAGAGATAATATTAGCTTTCTCTATGACTATGTGATATAGCACAAAACCATATGTTGCAGCTAGTCTGTGCAATCTGGGAGTACACTGCTGACTCAATATAGACAGAGTAAATGTGTGTACACGTATATATGTGCATGTATGTGCTGCTTCTGTCTCATGGGCATGAATATAACCTGCATATAAATAAAGGGAAGCAAAGTTTGTGGAAAGTTTATTCTTTATCTTTTTTCCATCTCTTTCTCTTAATGTTCGTGTAAAGCACTGTTCTTGTAATGCAAGACAAACATACTGTGTGTATTGATACTTTTCATTCAGAAGGTGAAACAGGACACTCATGAAATTACCTCGACATGTTGTTTGAGGATTTCATATATTAGCAAGAGAGAGGGAGGCACATGAGTATTTCTTAATGAGAGGTAAAGAATCCCAGTTAGAACCCACAGTAAAAGGTGCTATGTGTAGACCAAAAATAACTCAGTGTAATATTCCCTACATTAGTTGAGACATAGCCCCAAAAGTAACAATAGAAACGTTGCACCTCTCAAAGCTGGTCCTTCATGACATACCTGAAAGGATTTTTCTTTATTTCAAGAACTATAGTAAATGTATCTCACCTAAATATGTACAGTGTTATTTAGACCATGGGAAATATTGCTTATTAAGTGCATGAAGTTGAATCTCGGTCTTTAGATATGCTTATTAAAATATTTTTTCAACAGTGAATAAAAGTAGTATAGTTGCAATCACTTTTCTTTCAAATTAAGGTATCTTACAAGTATTTTTGTCTGTAGTTCCTAGTGCTCCCAGGGATATTGTTTTTTCCAATGTGCAATCAACAAGTGTGACCTTGCATTGGAGATCACCAAAATCTATCCTTGGCTACTTTCAAAACTACAAGATTACCACACAGCTACAGTCCATCCACTGCAGTGACTGGGAAGCTATGGAATGTATTGAATACGAAATGCATCAGTATTTATATGAAAATATCATGGATGACTGGATAGAAGACACAGTATATGGACTGAAAAAATACAGATGGTACAGATTTGCTGTTGCTGCCAGTACGAATGTTGGTTATGGCAGTTCTTCACCTTGGATTTCAACTCAAACCCTTCCTGGCTGTAAGTAAGGATGTCTGCCGTGTCTCATAATGCTATAACAATGTGATGTTCATCTAAATAAGCAAGAACTCTTGGTAGAAGTTATTCTTCATAGACCTACGATACTGGTGAATTCAATAAGGATTTATAGCAACTTTTGACCTATGATATCTATCTATCTATCTATCTATCTGTCTATCATCTATCTATCTATCTTTTATATGATATAAATTGTGTGATAGGTATTTATACCTAACACTGATTGATATTTCAATGTATTTTGTATACTCTTTTACATTTACTGCTTACACAACAACAATTTCAGTCCTCAGCCACACATCATGTGTAGACTTGATAAGTCTGAATTTTTGCTTGTGTGAGTTAATGTCATTTTTCAATACAATTTCACCTGTAGGGTGTGCCAACTAAAAAAGTATTTTTTAATTCTTTGACTAAAAGTCTGTTCATTAACATTGTAAAACTTTCCTGAAATTCTGTTGTGTGTTTTTGGCAATGGAATTTAAGCAATAGTTTCAGAGGAATTAAGATTTCTTTCCAAAACCTTATCCACCTACAAACTTTATTAATCAGAGTAGCCATGTAACATGTACAGGA
Source organism: Pycnonotus jocosus (assembly GCA_013400435.1). Classification (NCBI taxonomy): domain Eukaryota; kingdom Metazoa; phylum Chordata; class Aves; order Passeriformes; family Pycnonotidae; genus Pycnonotus; species Pycnonotus jocosus. The sequence goes on along the minus strand of VWYP01003947.1, from coordinate 249,592 downwards.
ATGCCATGACACACAGAACTCTCATGCCTCAGCTGAGGATTTAAGTTTTCAAGTAAGAGAAGAGGTAGTTCTCATAAATAAGTCACCACTAAATATTTGAGAGAAGGGGACATGAAACATAAATTATTGAGGCAGTTGTCATGGGGATATATGTCCTTCCCTACCAATTTGCAGCCATCCTAGGATAGAGAATATCTGAGATCTCGCCTATAGCCTCTGTAGAACAAAATGAGAATCACCATGATTTGCCTGACTTAATCACAGCTCTTTTAGTAATTTCTCCTTACAAAGTAATAACAATAGAGCTACCAACTACTTAAACAGCTGTATACCACAGACTACTCAATGGTGCAGACATTTACCTTGTCCCACTCATGTTTTTATAATCATGTGATGTGAACATAGGAGGCTTTGGACAATGTGACGTTAAACATCATAACAGCCTGTTTTTATAAAGCCCAGAAGTGGTCCTTTGGATTGAGAAGTGCTGGAATCAGCTGCAGAGTCATGCTCATGTGCACTTACTTTCTTTGTTCAGTGGCTCTCATTGGAAGCTTTGCCTGTAAATCAATGCAACATTTTAAATTAAGAAGAAGAAAAGAAACTAACCCAGATGGAGCAGAAAATAGACAACAGAGATTCTGCAACTCTTGAGCCAGAAGTTCTGGGGAGATTTCTTCCTATTAAATTGATAGAACTCAGCTGCTGATGTATGCAAATACTTTCTACTCAATGGTTGCTGAGTTTAAAATAGTTAGGGATTTAAATTGGATGGAGAAGCAGATAATGAAAACACATATAATAGTATAAAGTTAGGATGCTTTTCATGATTTCCTCTTTGGACAGTCATGATTTGAATTAAGAGACAGCTAGGTTCCTATCCAGTCCCACTGAGAGGATGGCAGTTAGGAGTACAAACATGTCAATAGACTGCACAAACCTTTTCTGTGCCAATTCAGTGTCATTCTCAGCAGCAGACCCTCTATATGTTCTATTAGATAGTTTAAAAGTGGTGGGGTCGAAGTTATGAAAGTTCCACCAGTTCTTTCAGCCCAAGGGCTGGGGCTGCTGACCTGTATCTGTGAGTTAAACCGATGACACATCAGCAGATAAGCTGCCTTTAAAACACACTGCTGTGGAGTCAAGAAAGCATGGGCATTATTCCAAATGTCATGTCTGGACACTGGTCTTTTTGCTGGGGTAATGGCAATCAGCTGAGGAGGAAAAAAAAGACGAAGGTGACATGACACATCTGGGTAGCCAGCTGGCAGCTCTGTCATGTCTCAGCAGCGCTGGGAGCCTCCATGAGCAGTGGCTGATCTTTAGCAAGGCCAGATTTCTAGGTACCTCATACTTTTCAAAGCCTAGGTTTTAGAATTATTGTTAAAAGCCCCCTCAGTTCTGCTCTTTCTTTTGCAAAAGCTACAGCCTGTAAAAGGAAAGAGAAATTCAGAATGCAGTGAAAATTCAGTGAGAATTTCAGATTTGGCACTCCGGACAGCCTTGCAAAGTGTATGCAGAAAACAGGTGTTGATCTCCCTCTCCTTGCCCTCATGGACAGGGCCAAGCATCCTCTGGATTAGGCTGCTGATACACAGCCAATATACAGGGTCTGTTAGGGCTTAAGAGTGCTTAGCTGCTATGTAAAATACCCTGGGTACTTAGCCCATAAAATCAATGGGAGCCGTGTTTGCACATTTGAGGGCAGAAGTTAGGCACTCTCTCACTTGATTTGCAAGGATTGCCTCTGTAAGACATTGGTTCTACCAAAGGTAAAGTTACCTTTGTTGTGAAATAATAGGTAAAGGATTTTTTTGTCATATTTCATTGGATTCTCAGAAATTTGTGTTTCTCTCAAGCCTAAAGAAAATATTAAGGTATTATAGTCAGGAGGTTATTTATTATCATATTCAAGAGGAGCATTTAAGGTGAAAATTGTTAGATTCATTGCCCAGAATATAAAGAGAAGAAACCTCAAGAGCAGCAAAAATTACATAAAATAGATCCTAAATGATTTTACATGTTCTGAGGATTTGATTGTTGTGCTAAAGCAGAAATACCTAATAATTCCGACTATCCAGAGAATAAGGTGAAGATCTTAGCTGTTTATTTCAGTTGTTCATTATGAAGACAAACGTAAGGCTATAGGAATTATTTTCAAGATTCCTTGACTGATTTGCGAGTTTCAAACAAAAATTATGGCAGTGTTCCATACTGAGAGTGGTTATAGAGTTACTCCATGAAAATAATATGGATTGTTAGTACAGCCCAGTTCTCACATCACACAGATAAACTATTCAGCCTTCTGTCTTGCAGATTATCCTCACAGGAATTGTCTTACTCTCTCATAAAATAGTGTCGTGGCACCATTATTACTTAGCTGATTGATTGCTCAAGAGCCAAATCTATCCTACAAAATTAAATATTTTCATCACAACTTAGATTTATATAGCTGCCAGCACAGAAGATCACAGTGTTGTGTGACAGTAAGGGAAAGAGCAAGAAATGTTTTACATAGCTATGGAAACTTTATTCCCTCACACCTGTACTCACCCCAAGTTTCACTATTACATTTATGACGAGAATAAGATTGGCTGAACTTAGGTTTTCTGAGAGATAAATAATCGTGAAGGGTCAGTGTTAGATGGAAAATAAATGACATTGAGATCACTGACTGCATTTTGGATCTCATACAGTTACACATTTGCAGTGCTTTTTGGGAAACTGCCAAGTCTCCTAATGCCAGGATATACCAAGGTACAAAGGAAAATCCCAGATGTTGGAATGTCCCATGAAGGCTAGGACATAGAAGCATGGGGCAGAGGGTTATGCTTCTCTTTTCAGCGCTTTCTTTCCCAATCCCTGCTGATACCCAGTTGCTTGATACTATTAAAGAAATGTTTCTGTGTGATGAAAAGTAATGAGATTTCATGTCTAGTTATGTGTCCTTTCTTCTGGAAAGCTTTGCCTGGGAGAACTTGTTTTTCTTTGTTTGTTAAGTTTCCAGAAGTAAACATTTGAAAATAATGATGGACTAATATAACTATTTAAAATTATATAAAAATAACCTAGATGATTAAAAATTAAGTAACTGAAGCATACACTTAATTTTTGCTGGGAAAGGGAAAAAAAGAGCTGATCCTAACCAAACTGGCAAGCATGAATTTTTGTTAGAAAACTGGAGGATTCAGTCTTATTTCTGAGGATTATGCTAAATGATGGGCTACCCAGACTTATCTTCAAACTAACTCACTTAACTGCTGCCTTAGCATCAGGACACAGATGGATGGGAAAGATGACCCTGACCTCCATAAGACCCACATTCCTGTGCAAGGATAGAAGCATGATAATCAGGAAATGATGGTTATTAGTTACAGAAAATGCATTATTGTGAAAACCAGGAGAAAAGTGCTTATGAGAGGAAGTGATTGGATTATGGGGGAATGAGAGAATAAGACTAGGTCGTTTCTCCAGAGTAAATTGCTGTGATTTATAAGAGAAAGGGAGAAGTGATATCATGGCTTCATATTGACCAGATTAATTTCACAAACAAACCTAAATCAGAATGCGGCAGTTATCCACTGAATCAAATACAGTTTTAAAAAAGATGTTTTTTGTAAGACATGAGACGTGTCAGATACCTTTCATTTTGTGGTTTTCTCCCCAGTTATACATGTTATTTCAGAAAATATTCCTACACTTCAGTATGGTTTGGTTAATGTCTGATATTTTACTTTTCATAATGAAAATAAACCAGGTATTAATGTTCAGATGTACTTTAGACAAATAACTTAAATACAGCAGACTCAATCAGAATTTTCTTGCAAATATCTACAAATACATCAAGTATAAACTGCATATGGAAATTAACCATATAAGTAACTGCAGACTGGATAATTTGTAGATTAGATTATGTTTTAAAATTACTTCGCACCATCTAACTGCATAATTGTAACTGCAGAGTCCATTATTTCTATAAGAAAACAAAATGGAAAATTGTCTTTTGAAACTTGTTTGGTTTGAAAACTAAGGCTCAAGAAGCTATACATATGTAATTTTATACTGCTTTTCAGAAATTTCATTTTGCAATAAAGCCAATAAATATCATTGCCCTAGTTACTGGAAGCATTGTTTACACTGAAAGATACTGTTTGGTAACAAGCCTGACGTGCATTACCCGAAAAATAAAATTCATGCTTATTCCAATTTTCAGGGAACTTGCTTGCCCTTGTATTTTGTTTTATCTGGTGTAGCTTCCCACTTGACAGCCAGCATCTCTGAGCACTCTCCTCTTTTATCTGCCCTCATGTGCGCTCATAGTTCATTCAGTTACACTCTTCAGTTGTTCCATGCTATTCAATATTTTTGGGGACTGAATCCAATGGTTGAATTTGATCCTGCCTATAAAGTCTTGTATATTCCTGCTAACCCCAGCACAGGAATCTAATTCCTGTATCCAACACACTAAATTCATCGTAGCACCTTACCTAACCCCAATTATTTCTGTTTTATTCTGCAATGATGGTACCAAATTTTCAGCTCCATGGTGCAAAATTTTATTTTTTTCCTCACTATCCCTTCACATATAACTGCAACAGCTACATATTTCTTTCCATGTTCTTTTCCTATCCTCTGTTCTTCCTGAAGAACTAAGTAGTCTTGTATATCCTCCACTTTTTTCCTCATTTAACCCTCTTACCTAATGATTAATGGGGGCAAACTACATATTCATGTGTTAATCTTGTTTAAGAAAAGAGACTGCATCTCCTGATTAGCATAGGTGGCTTTAGTAATTTTTTATAATACACTGTTAACTGATATGTATATTTTTGTGGTAGATTGAAAAGAAGGCACCATGAAGTAGAGTTCTGGAAATATGTACAAATATGTTGTTGTTTTTTACCAGGCTGTTCAGTGATACTTACTACAGTTGTTTTTGGGGTTTCTTTTTGGGTTTGTTTTGTTTTGTTTTTTGTAGTAGATCCAAAAAACAAGGCACCCTGGAGCCAAGTTCTGTGATTATCTACAAATTTGTCATTCTATTCCAAAATTTATTTTCCTGAAATTTAAATAGTTATTATGAAAAAATACTGTCATTTACTGAGAATTGCTGAGTTATTATGATTTCATTAATTTCTTATCCATTAATAAGAAATAACAAGGTTAATTCACGTATTACTTCAACAAATGCAAATTTTAGGGAAATCTCATTTCTTAATGTGAACATTCTTGCCCTCTTTCAATTCTTACCACTTCTTTTGTTTGGATTTTCTGTAGTTTCTCAACACATTAAGAATAAATTGAAAGGGCATGTAGAAAATTGTATGTACTTGTACTTTCTGATACAGCTGGAAATTTTTTCTAGCATGCAGAATATGATGCCTTTTCACAATGTCTTGTCCTTTGAATGATTTATTTGACATAAACAAAAATATTATACTTGTCTATTTGTATAAATATTTGCATATATTTTGTTTGTGTCATGTGAAATACTTATAAAGAACTTGTAATTAAATAATCTTTTAATCTCAATTTAAGATGAAGTCATAGGCAGTCCGTACTCTAGAAAAATAGTGGTTGCAATGAAAAACGTGTTTCTAAATCACATGGTGGGACTTACATATGAAAAAAGAAGAAAAATTATAGTTATTTAAGCAGTGTGTAATCTTAATTAGGTGACAAAGTTTTATTTTCAATTCTCTACTGGCCATTAAAATTATACTGAGTTATTTTTTGTGCACTTCCTTGGCCGTGATTCACACGCACATTTTCTTCTACAGCTCCAGATGGTCCTCCAGAAAATGTGACTGTTTTAGCTACATCTCCTCACAGTATCAATGTCAGCTGGAGTGAACCTGCCATCATTACGGGACCAATGAGCTACCTCATAGATGTTACCTCAGTAAGGCAACTCTGTTCTACTCGTAGTGGTTATATAGATATTTGGGGATATCAATACCACAGCAGATGTTCTTATGGAAATTGCAGGACAGACATGACTGGATTGAAAACCATATAATTGTGTCTGTTTCCACATAAATTCCACATAAGACTTAATTGTACGTTTATTAGGTTATTAATGGGAGACAAATTAATTTTAAATATTAAAAAAAACATGTGCTAATAAGAGGTCTTGGAGGAAAAAAAAGTGTATCTATAAATGTACACAGGAAAACAGGAGCTGTGCTTTGTGGAAGTGGACCTCTTTTTAACCATAATGACTTTTTCCTCTTTAAAGGAAGGAAAGGTTCATTGTAGTGATTTTACACACCAAAGTGGAGAGCCTAGCAAAAGGAAATGACTTGTACGAAGTTACACAGCACCAGAGGGCAAACTTTAAAGTCAAACTAGATTTCCCAATTTCACTTGGTGCTCTGTCCATCAGATTAGCTGTATTTTGGTAGCACAGTAATAACACTTCTTTCTCCTTGATCTTTATAACCAAAAAAAGCTGACATAAGAGAAAAACTCTAGAGACTTTTCTCTTTTCATCCTCTACTGCACTTACAAAACTCCTTAAAACCACTATTAATAAACCCCATTTCCTGCCCTGTGGCAAGATAGGCATCTTTCTAAGTTCAAGCACATGAGATGTAGGATATAGATTCCATTTTCTTCCAGGAATTATACAGATAGGGCTATAAGTGAAAATAGGAAGTAGTTTACCAGACGTTACCTAGGAAAAGCTGCTGTTTGCAGCTTCAGAAATTTGAATTAGTCTGTTAGATAGTAGGAAAAAACTTAAAGTCTACTTCAAACTATTTAAGGCCTTTAAAGAGAAGATTTTCTGAGAAGAGGGTAAGACTATGTGTGTATATTTATTTTTTCTGAATCTGTCATAAGAATTACAGATCTGCTAATATATTAATGCTGAGATATGTCTGCAATCAAAAGGTCTAAGGAGATCAGTAAAAAAATACCAAATGCTTTTAAGCTACTCAGAAATGTTACGAGAGAGTAGTGTAGTCCTGTAATTTTCTCTTCCCCTAAGTTCATTGAGTGGCATGTAGAGTGAAATCTGCTCAGTTCTGAATATGCTTACTGCAGCAGTGGAATGGCAGGATGAAGGATGTATGACAAGGGCAGGACTCACTGGGGTGATTGCTCGGCCCAATGGGTAGGTCACTAAAAGCTACACAGCAAGTTTTATTTCCTCTCTAATAAAGTTAGAGAAGACTTCTTCCTTGTGAAAAACTCCTCTTATTTTGACTAAACAACATTTTAATGCATCAGCAGGAAAACAACTCATGGTTTTTATAGAACTTAAAAATTCAGGTTTCAAAGCTTGATTTTGGGGGGGGTTTATATTTTATCGATTTGTATTGAAATGATTTCCTTGCTATCTGATGGTTTGAAAATTATAAATTATATAATCTCATTCTACACTCTGAAAATATTATAAATACCTTATCAATATAAGTTATAATAAATTTCCTGAAGGAAGATATTCCGTGTAAACTGGCCAGCATTTGAAAGGAACTTTAAAAACTCTTTAAAATCTTCAGTTTGGAGGACCAGTTTTGTTTTTACAAAGTGAGTTTTTTGGGTTTTTTACCAAGTATATTTCAGATAACCATCTTTATGTTTATGGACTCCTTGTAATTAGATGCTGTCTGTCTAATGATCAGTAACTACAGGTGCCAGTTCTGTAGAACTGTAGAAGACAAACCTATTCTTTCTTAAAGACCAATAAAACTGTCACAATCTTTTTCAGTGAGATTTTTAGTATATATTTAACTGTCCCAGTGGGAAATTTTTATGGAGACTCCAAATTCCACAAACTTCCATTATGTATAACTTCAGTCATTTTTATTCTCAACTGAATATCTTCAAATATTTATAAAAATAGTGGCATAGAACAGAATAATTCTGATTTCTCCTCTATTATATACTAAAAGTTAGTAATGAGTATTCACAACTAAATGTATTACGATTCTGCTTAAATTACTAGGATGTGCTTTGCAGTTTTAAGGATGAGAAAAGCTAAAAACTGCTCCATTATTTTTCCTCCCAGTCATGTTTTAGTTTGTCTTACTGTCTACTATAATTAAAGGTACTTCTGGATAAAATATTCATGGAAATGGGTAATGAAAATGGAACTTAACCATTAAATTTCATGGAGAATAGAAATATATTTAATGATGTAGTACTGTGATTGCACTTGAGCTGCTGCATAAATATTTATATGCCAGATTTTTGATACTCAGAAAAAAGAAAATGTTTCAGCTCCTAATGGTAGTCCCAGGAAATGAATATCTGTTAAATTCATCAGAAAGTTTAGTTCAGGTTAATTCTCAGTGGGGATATGTGCCTATCTGTCAAAGAAATGGTATGCTTGAGCTATTCTGATGTTTTATCAGCTGCATTTAATACAGATTTTGTTCAGTAGGAAAACTACTGAACAGCTACTCTTTTCAAATTACACACTGAAGAAACAATAATAAAAACATTATTAACTGAAGCAGTGAGGATATACATAAATACAATTTTGTAAATGATACCTGATGAAACACAAGAAAAGCACCCATTTTTTCCTTTTTCTTGTTTTTGAAGCTACCATTAGAAGTGGTTGATTGGATATAAAGTCCAACACTGGAGATTTTTCTGCAGAACTACAAATTATTTGAGATGTAAGGATGAGAGGTACCCACAGTGTAATCCAACCCATAGCCTGCTCTAACATGGAAACAAGTGTACCTAAAGTATTCCTCCAAAATTATTCATTTATTTTTTCATATAATATAAGTGCTGAAAATTGCTCAGCAACCTTCAATAGATTATTTTCATTTATAACTAAAGTAATAGTCATGGTTTTAGTCATGCTTTTAGGTATATCATTGCAGATTGTGCAATTTCTAATTCTAGTTGGGTTTTGTGTAAGTAAAATTTCTATTTGCATCTTTGTGAACACAGTGGGTTATCTTCAAATTATTAACATCCTTTTTTCATATTTTAAAGTTATTACTAGGTCTGCTATAATCCTTCCTTTTTTAGATTGAACCTTAAAGCTTTCCAGCTGTCCTAGTAGAAGAATTAATCCTTCCCAACGCTCTCATAAAAGAGATCTTCTATTAATATATCCAAAGAAGAAATGCACTTTCGGCTGTTGTATCAACACATATATTGCTGCCCAATTTTCTGATTGCACTCTAAACAATCTTCTGCTATATAACTGCTCATCTTCTAGATCTTTGCCTAGTTTGATGCCTGTTTCAGGTCATTATAATTTCCCTGGCCCAGTGTCTCCAAACTGTTTCACGTTTGCTTGGTGTGAGACAGCATCCACCAAAGAGCCTATTCCCTTCACCACACAGTGCATGGAGTGCCAGAAAGAAAACACATGGGTTAGATGGGAGTGTATTCCCCAGCACAGCTTTATACTCTTGGTATCCTGAGACTTCTTGTAAACCCTTCTATAAAACTAGTTGGGAAAGTGGAAGAATAAAGGTTAAATAAGATGTCCAAATAACAATTTCCTGCTTTTGCTCATTCAAGCCTTGTAACAACTTTTTATTTTACTATTTTTTTTACAGGTGGATAATGACAACTATAAAGCTCAGTTTTTGAAGACAAACGAGGAGGAGAAAGTCTTAGAAATTTCTGATTTGAAAGCATTTACGAGGTATTCTGTAGTGATCATTGCCTTTACAGGGGATGTTAATGCTGCACTGCTAGAAGGCAAGGCTAGTTCCCCAGTAATTGTCTCCACTTTTGAAGCAGGTTTGTAATTTTTTTTTTTTTACTTTATACAGATCAAAATTCATAGTTTTTCTTTAAATTGACAAATACGTCAGGACTTTGAACACAAGGTGGGCTTTTAATACAGATTTGTCCTCACAATGTTTTTCTTTAATATTAAAAAGGTATCAGACAAGAAAAAAGGGATGATTATAAATACTAAGATTTACCTTTAGTTATGCTGGGATGGTACCTTGCTCCTTGTAATATTGGGATATCTGGAACACAGCCAACTAGACTACCTCTATAGCCAATGAAGAGAGCTGTTCTATCTATACATTATCATGTATATATGAGATACCTGTCTTAGGCAGGGATGACTCCCTTGAGGAGGTACCTGTTAAGAGACTACTGAAAACTCTATACAATATCCATGATTGTGGGGCAAAATTTAAACATAAAAAATGAAGTGAAGAGAATCCTACCTTTATAAATCGTATCTGTGCAGACCTGAGGACATCATCTGTATATTCTCAGGGGAAGGAAGTTGCTAGTGAAGGTCCATAGGAAACTCTGCTTTAGTCTGCTGTGCCACAGATTCTAAACAATCCAGAGAATGAGCTAGATATTAAGGTGAAAAAAGTAGATGATGTTGTTAAGTTAGTCAGAGAAATAAAACTGAGAGATGAGAGGTTACAGAAAAGTAGATAGCATTTGCATTTGCTTAGAAAACTATAAATAGTACAAAAATATAAATATGTATGTGGGGAAGACATAGTCCTAACTTTACATACACATATCATGGTTATGCTCTGTCTACTGTCTTTGCTGGTTTTGAGTTGTTTTCCATTGTTCAAACAAACAAACAAGCAAAACACTAGGAATATTTTCTCAAGAGGTATTAAAGTTCTCTTTCATTCAAGCGAATTATCACCTGTGTATAAAGCATAATTACCTACTCTCTAGTGAGGTCTGCTGTGGAACAACTTTTTTAATTACATACTCAGGTTAATGTCAGATTCAAATGTATTACACAGTGACTTTGTTTATCATTAATCTTTCCTTTGATCTATGAAAATCCTAGCTTCCTATTGATATAATACAATATATATACATATATATATATGTGTGTATATATCCAATGCTTTAAATAAGTTAAATTCTAGAGATTTCATGACTTATTTCTATCCCTGGAAGATGAGATGCTCTTTTGCTGTGGAAAAAGATTAAACTATATGGTAGCTGGGTTTATTCTGGGACAGACAGCATCCAGTGGTACTTTCTCTGGTAGCTCTTTTCCTTATGTAAATATGTGATACATGAGGAGATGCAGTGAGAGGAACAGTTATTTTTTTCCATCTCATCTTGTTTTATCTGGTTTGTACAGCTTAGCTTATGGCTTACTTAGAACCAGACTTACTCCAGAGAAACCTCACTAAGCATTTGTTATAGTACGGTATAAAAAACCTGGGGAAAAGGACAACTGCATCTAAATCCTTGGTTGAGGGAATGTGTTTACCTTCTGTCATTTCATTTCACTATTTAGAGGTCACGCTACATACTTGTCTGCTCAGGTAGAGCAATAAATATTAAGCTGCCTGGAAAGAATGTTACAGCATTTTCTTTCAGATAGGGACGTTGGGAAAATGATTTATACCTTTGCTGTCTTGAGAATAAGCTACTGGAATCAGTGTTTGACAAGAAACTGCCTCCAGGAAAAATGCATGTTGTGCTTGTGTCTAGGCATCAGCTAGTGGAAAAATTTTTCCTAAAGATTTAGTTGTGATAAGCAGAGAGTCTTAGGAACACAGTCCTGTTGAGAGGGAGCTTGCTGTTAACAGAGGAATACTCTACTGTTTTCAGAAAGGAATACTCACTGACTATTGCTTCTTGCTTGCCAACCTGTGCAAGGATTTGTCTGCCCTAGATGTGTTTCTGGGTATAATGATGTTTCCAGGTTTTTCGAGTAGATAAAAAAAAATTCTGAGTAGAGACTACTGAATGTTATCTAATCATTATTTTAAAAGTTTGTAGCATTCAGTCCCATCATTAAGAAAATTATTTCAATAGATATTTGACTTTTTATTGTGTTTATGAATATTTGCATATGCAATAAGTATTTGAGAATTTTCAATAATAACCAGAAAAATCAATGAAATAATACTGAGATACAAAAAATATAATTTTAATTTTTCAGGTTTTACTCTAATAGTAATAGTAGTAAACTGATTAAGTGGGTCCTTGAAATATTTATTTCAGTGCCTGAAGACCCACCTAACAACATAACTTTTCAGAAGATACCAGATGAAGTAACAAAATTCCAAGTAACATTTGTGCCACCATCTGAACCAAATGGAAATATTCAAGTGTATCAAGCTATGGTTTACAATGAAGATGACCCTGCTGCCATCCAGATCCACAACCTTAGTGTCATTGAAAAAAAAGATCAGTCAGTCACTGCCATGATAGAAGGACTAAAAGGAGGACATACATATAATGTCAGCGTAAGAACTGATTCATTTTGGGGGGTGGGGGCAGGGTATTTTTTTTTCTTTGACTTAAGTGAGATTAGTTTGAAACTTTAGCTGAATGTGAGATTTTAATGCCAAGAATGTTAGCTGGGGCTCAAAGAGAGGCAAGTCTGAGAACAAGGGGAGCAATGAACAGGATAGAGTGAGTGGGAGCAGGATGTATCACTAGTCTGGATGACCGGTTCATGTGCTTAGCAAAGCAATTTGTGACACATAGTCACAAGCAGAAGACTAAATTTCTCTCTTAATTCCACTACTGGCATTGCTCACTGGATATGAAAGGTCTAGTTCTTCAAGAGGAGCTTGCTAGATGTGCACGAGGTGCTTTCAAATAGTAAGAGACTGGGATGTGGGAGGAGGAAAGATCATTCTTTAAGTGAGCTTGCTTACTCCTTTTTTAAGACCTACATTATAAGCAATGAAGTGTTACCACACGTAGGATTTCAAAGCAATATAAAGTAAGTTCTAGCCTGGTGTAAATGACAAAAGGAGTGTTTCGGCATTCATTGGCCGATATGAAGCTATTACAATACTCATTAAAACAAATCTTTGGGTTTTTTTAAGGTGTATGCAATTAATGGTGCTGGTGCAGGGCCAAAAATTCAATTGAAAATAACCATGGATATCAAAGGTATGTCCCATAAAGTATGCTGTATCTGAAATCTCTATAAATTCTGAAGAAATTGCTGTTCCACCTGTGAGTACACAGCTGTGTGCCTCGAGCTATTATTTAGGGGCTGCAAAATGTGGGAACAACAATATATCATTGATCTCCTTGAATTGTAGTGTTCAGTTTTGCTGATCATTTGCTATTTGTGTCAGAATCATACTGTAAAGCACATGCAGACTCACTGAAATAATCATATCAAGTTCACTGTTTTAGTTACCATTAGCAAACAGCTTAGAATATGAGGTACGAATAGCTAAGAATGCAGTATCACAGTTATCGAAATAAAGTCATTGATTGATATTGAAAAATTCAAACTCACTCTTTGTATTTTTTTTTCTTTTAATTGAAAATTATATATGTAGGGATTTATCAGAATGTTTTGTAGATGCTTAAGACAATAAGTTGAACATTAAGTCATCCCTGAAAATATGCTAGAGATTTTTTTTGCGTAACTCAGCTATGTGCCTGAACAATGTACCTGCAGTGAAAATATTGTAAAACAGAACTCTGTGGTATATCTTTGCTTAAAAACAGAACCACCAAGGCCCAAAAAGAAACCAACACCAGTTTATGATACCAATGGAGCATTACTCGTCACAGCTACAACAATCACAATCAGAATGCCAATATGTTATTACAGTGATGATCATGGCCCTATCAAGAAGATACAAGTTCTTGTTGTGGAAGCTGGAGGTAGAATTTAACAAGTTCCCTTGAAAACTGTTTTCAGGTTCAGGCTGTTTGTCTTTTTCATTTGGGTTTCCTTGGATTTTGGTAATTTCATTTTAGAAGACAGACAACAAAGTCACTTCTGCTGTGGCAACAGCCCTGAGGGCATACAATACCTGTGGGCTGGTACTGGATTCTGGGAATGCTTTCCAGTGAAGTGTCTATCATGCTGCTTGAAGTCACCAATATAATTCAGTCCCTAATTTTATCACTGTAGTTCTTTATTTTCTGTTTCCTTGGAAAACTCCGCAACATTTGACACTTGTGAGTATAAATAAATACGAAACTTTGGGGGTTTGACAAGGCTATTAGTGTTGCCCGTAAAAGAATGTAGCCATGTGCAGTTGATATTTCCATTTCATTACGGGGGCAGCAGGAGTTATATAAATCCCTTCTGTAGACTGTGAGTAAGAATGTTTATTCCCTTGTATGGGCTGAGGAACATTTACTCATATCAACAGCTCTGTGAAACCTTTTGAGTAATTGCTTACCAATGTGAGTGGGAGTTTTATGATAGGACATGATGTGGTCAGGCTTCCTTTACCTAAGAAGGACAATCTCCAGGTATTTAAATACTTTATTTTACTTGGTTTCAAAGTGTAGAAGTAAAGTATGCACATTAAGTGAACTCACCTTAAGTGTCTCACTTTTTGCTGAATTTTGCATTTTAGCACTAATCCTAATGACATTTACTTCATAGCTATTGGTGTGATGATTCTCTTAAACTGAAATATAAAAAAATACCATGCTAAGCAACATTATGAAGAATTTTCTCATGAGCTGCTGGGTACCATGCACATATGCAAATCTAGTAATTTAATTTATGAAACAATCCTTACTGTATTCAGACTGAAGAGTTTTTACTGGCTTTGCTAGGTAGCCATGCTCAAAATGTCTTGCACAGGCAATATACTCTACAGACAGAACTACTGTGTGAAATTGCCCCTCAAATTTTCTAGATGTGATTTAGTTGGCTTACGCAGAATTAACAAAACATAGATAGTGTGGATAGTAAGGAAATTTGGGTTTAAGTGCAAATTCAATTATAGACCTATTTGTGTAAATTGCACCGATAGCATGCTAAGCTCTTAAAAATAATTTCCTATGTAACTTCTTTAATTGCAGTCTGGTTAGAATGTAAATTGTATCTATTATTTCTTTTCTTGACAATAGCTCAACATGATGGGAATGTTACCAAGTGGTATGATGCCTACTTCAACAGACCAAGGCCATATTTTACAAATGAAGGATTTCCAAACCCACCATGCATAGAAGGAAAAGAAGATCTGAGTGGGAAAGAAGAGATATATGTCATAGGTGCTGATAGTACATGTCTGATACCAGGCAGTCAAGACAAAATATGTAATGGCCCACTGAAACCAAGAAAGCAGTACCTGTAAGTACATTTGTCTCCATGCCTGTCCAAGAGAAAGATTAAAGTGTAAGATAGATCTATGCAAACACTCAAAACATACAGTTAAATTAGAAAAGGAGGAGATTGAACTGATCATCATATGTATCTAATTTTAATTTTCTTTGCTGAGCATAGATATGGGAGAAAAATTTTTACAAAATTGCTCAAGCAAGAGAAGATGCTTACTGAGTTCTTAAATTAAATAAATCCAAAGTAATTCACATCGGGTTTTTACACATTTAAGATTTTGACGCTGAGTTCTTGATGTCTGTCATAAGTCACTTTTGCAGGTGAATAATGATTTTAAATTATATTATACTAAACTTATTTTTAGTTTGTAAGTAAAACCGTATTTAAGAAAATGCACATAAACTTTATTTCATTAGTTTTCCTGGTTTTCTTTCACAGATTTAAGTTCAGAGCAACTAACATTAAAGGGCAGTTTACAGATTCTGACTATTCTGACCCTGTCAAAACATTGGGTAAGAAGACTGTAATTTACTAAAATATTTCTCGATTTCTAGAGTTTACACAATCCCAGCTTTCTCTTCAGTACAGTGGTTTCCGTGAAGTCAACAATCTCTACATTTGTTGGATGTAGCTTAATATGGCTGAAGATATCCATATATCCATTGCCTAGTATGTCCTGAGGTTTTCAGGAGATTCTGCATCAGCCTGGATTGTTAAATGAAGAGGCAGTATTGACAAAGTTTGTTTGCAGAGATTTAATGATCCAATAAAAATGTTGCCAGGATAGTTCATCTCGTTTGGCAAACTGGCAGTAGCTATTCTGTTTGTGCTGTTTCCTTTTCTGTTGGATGTAGAACTAGCACTGGAACCTCTTGGCTGCATGACAAATTGGCTGGGTGGCCAGGCCCAAAGAATGATGGTAAAAATGGAATTCCATCCAGCTGGCAGCTGATCTCTAGTGGAGTTCCCCAGGGCTCAGTATTTGGCCAATCCTGTTTAATGTTCCTGTTGATGGTCTGGCTGAGAGGATCTAGGGCACCCTCAGTCAGTTTGCAGATAACACCAAGTTTGGCAGGAGTGTTGATCTGCAGGAGGTCAGGAAGGCTCTGCAGAGGGATCTGGGCATCCTGGATCAATGGGCTGAGGCCAACTGGATGAGGTTCAGTAAGGCCAAGTGCTGGGTCCTGCACTTGGGTCACAACAACCCCAGGCAGTGCTACAGGCTGGGGACAGAGTGGCTGGAAACTGCCCAAGGGATGAAGTAGCTGGAGATGCTGGTGACAGTGGCTGAACATGAGCCAGTGTGTGCCCAGGGGGCCAAGAAAGCCAATGGCATCCTGGCCTGGATCAGCAATAGTGCAGCCAGCAGGAGCAGGGCAGGGATTGTCCCCTTGTACTTGGCACTGGTGAGGCCACACCTTGAGTCCTGTGTCTGGTTCTGAGCTCCTCAGTACAAAAACGTTGAAGTGCTGGAGGGTGTTCAGGGATAGGCAATGGGGATGGTGAAGGATCTGCAGCACAAATCCTGTGAGGAGCAACTGAGGGAGCTGGGGTCATTTAGGCTGGAGAACAGGAAGCTCAGGAAAGATCTTATCACTCTCTACCTGAAAGACAGTTGTGGCAAGATGGGCATTAGTCTCTTCTCCCAGGTAACAATCAATAGGACAAGAGGAAATGTGGTGACAGGGATGGTTTAGATCAGATATAAGGGAAAATTTCTTCACAGAAAAAGTGTTAAGCATTTGAACAGGCTGCCCAGGAAAGTAGTAGTCACCATCCCTGGAGGTATTTAAAAGATGTGGCACTTAGGGACAGGATTTAGTGGTAGCCTTTGCAGTGCTGGGTTAGCAGTAGGACTTACGATCTTAAAGGTCTCTTCCAACCTAAATCATTCTATGATTATATTCCAGTGAGCTTACTGGCAGGTCATCTGAGGGCACAACCCTTTAGCCCCTTCATCCTTTAGATATAGACAAAGCTCCATATGAATTAATAAATTAATATTGTCAAATAGAATCCATCTGGTTGTAAAGTCACTAGCCAATGGCCATGTTCATATACCCCCAAAAGTGGGAATGACATCTCGTAGCAGATTGCAATAAGATCTGTAAGTTCTTTTAATATATTTGTAAGTCAAAAACTTACTTAGCTAAGCTTTAGCCCTGACTTTCTGAAAATCGATATCAAGACAACTGGATGAGGACCCAGAAGAATTTTAGTGGGCACATATTTTTCATTTGGCATTCTTCTTCTGTGATATGAGCTCCCTTATTCATCTAATCCATTTTAGGAATTTGTTACATGATCTGATACTGAAGACCCTGAAATGCTAACTCACTACCTGAATATTGTGAAAGGATCTGGCACTGTTTGTCCAGCCCAGAATGCTATAGAAAGTGCAACATAAAAGTTGTCTTTATATGTTCTAAGTTTTAAAGGTTTTAGCAAATGAAGCAAATGTTTTTCCCAGTAAGGGAAATATAGTGTGACCAATCAGGGAAAAAAAATTTCTGGAAATGAGTCCAACTATATCCAGTCCTCTGGGAAATTTTCTCCTTTCTAGCAGAAAACTCTGCAATACTTAGTATCAGGCAGATAGTGTATTTCATTGCCTTATGTATTGCTACTGAAAGCTTGTGGCATTTTCTACCTCATACACGATAAATAAACAAGGTCTGTTTGTATGCTGAATAAAATGTAATAGGGAGAAAACCAAAACAGGGATAAATTCCTCAGGTATCCATGTCTCCTCATCCCATATAAAAAATTCTGTGCTGAACTTTAACATTAAGCACTGCTTTTTAAGGCCAGACTACAGCGTACCTTTGTCTGGTCTTAGCTTCTAAATTTCAGAACTTCTGAATTTCACAGTAATTCTATCTTATGTGGAATAGATAATCAAAAGCTCTTTGCATGCTTTCTTACAAGTGCTGGGAAATCAACATCAAATTGTTACATCACAAGCGATGTAGGTAGTGCAGCTGAATGGTCCTGAAGATAGAGCACTCTCTTGAGGCACATTGCATGAGAAACCTTGCCCAAGAGTTTCCTTACAGAACATGCTTGGTTATAGGAACATTCAGCTTGCTCTAGAAATATAGCTCAGAAAACATGCCAGAAAACCAGCTTTTATAAATCTTTGCAACCCCATTACTTCTACTGCACTCATAACATCAATTGCTCTCCAGGAGAAAGTTGTGCTATCTGAGATCCTTATTGCAATTTGATTTTAAATCACTTAGCTTCTTTAGCAATAATCTCTGAAATTTGAGGGTTTCCAACATTACACTTTCATTTTATTAGCTAAAACCTTAATTTGAATTCTGGCAGAGGTATTCACAACAGTTAAAAAAAGCCTAAATTATTCTGGTGTTTAAATCTACTGATATAAAACATCTTTGGTCTCAAAAATCAGCAAGTTAACCTTTTGGTGCAATTTAATATTACATGTTTGAAGCAGAAAAAACCATGGAATATCTTAAGAAATTGTTATGTGAGGTGTGTCACATGCTCTTGTAAATAATAGGAATTTTGTTAGGGAGGGACACTGAAGCAGGAGTTGTGGGAATATACAGCTGCAAAAATGTTTTTAATTGTGGTAAAGGACACATTTTAATAGGGCACACCCACCCAATCATATTTGGTATACCACAACCTTCCTCTTTAGTTGGAGAGGTGGAGTTCCTCCCAATCCATGACTCTCATTGCAAAGTTAATGTCTGTGCTACAATGAAAGGACACCCTTCTTCCATGAGATAATTAAGATACAGTGATAAATACTGTTTAAACTTGTAACACATTGAGGCAGCTTGTAACCTTTTTGTAAACTCTGATGGCTAGATCAGTAAATCACTGTGGGGCAACTGGTAGTCCTGTGTAAGTGTACCTTTTCCATGTTAAATATAAAGCTCATGAGACAGGAAATAATCAAAAGGAGGTTTCCTGACACTGTCTTTTGCATAGAAACCAACCTTATGGTATTTTATTGCAGTCTGTTATCATCATGTACTGAGTGAAGCATTTCAGAATCATACATCATGATATTCTCTATTTTGTCTCCTTTCCCATGCCCATGATTATCTCTATAGACATGTCTACAGAGATACGTTTAGTCCTCCCCTGTTATACATAAAGAAGCATGAGAATTTTTTTTTTTTAAATTCTGCGTTGGCATTCTACCAGCACTGTTTTGTTTAATAACATCAGCATTTTTTGATTAACATTAATTGTACATTTTAACAGAGACTTCACTGTTCAGTGCAAAATAGATAGAACTTTGGTAGAAGTTTCTTTGGATATTCTTCTGTTCTTTCACATTGCTCATCTTTATCTTTAGCTAAGATTAAATTTTTTCTTACCTTGTAATGTCCAGTGTAGCACCTAATATTTTACTAATGCAGTTGAAGGATTTTTTCAGGTGGTTTTCAAACTATGCTGAATTCTGTTGTGTGTCACTTCATACAGGCCTGGTATTGCTTATTCATGTTAATGTCAGTCTACAATAATCTCACACTTCTGATAAATTTCTAGCTAGTCTGCTGTTTCCTATGCTGTGTTATTGCAGCTGATTATTTCTGCTTACATGTAGAACCATGCACTTGTTCTTACAAAATTTCATCCTGCTGTTTTAAAGTGACTTCAGATAAATCAGGATAATTTTGAATTTTAGCATGAGAAGGACTGTGTAAATCAGTCAAGATCATCTGCAATACATTCTCAAATCCAAAAATCACAAAACCAAGATTATGGTGTTTCCTAGTGTGTCTTAGGGAGGATGTCATCCCTTGTCTGGGAAGTAGTTTCATATGGCAGGAAGCAGTACATTTTCTCCTTCTCCTTGAGGCTAAACAGGAACTAAGTTTTTCTACAGTGGATCAGCAAGTGGAGGTGAATGTCAACAAAAGGAAACAATTATAGCAATAATATTCCCTTGCTTTTCTTATTTTCAGTGTTGCCTAAGAGAAAAAGAGGGTGAGTTTTGTTTTAGGTACAGGATTACAGGAAGGGAGAGAAATTAAATGAGTCCCAGAAATTTAGCATTATAGATGTTCAAAAAGAGGCCTAGAAACTACTAATCTAAATAATTTATCAGTTTCTGAGTGAGCTTTTGTTCTCACTTGGAAGGACTGATTAGATTACCAACACCTTTACTTTTCTATAATAGAGGACTTTATGATTACTTTTGACCTACTGGTGGTTATTCCTAACAGTATCACCAATTTTCACATAAACCAGGAGCATGAGTTAATGGTCAGTGAGGCAGATTAATCCAGGAAGTTCAGATCTCATCATTAGTTCAGTTCTTTCAGCACCCTTAGAATACCTCTAAAAATAGTGTGTTTTACTTTGTGTCTGTGAGTGGCAGCTGCAAGTCTCATTGCTTTAGAGTTGTGCTCTTCCTTTTCCACTTGGAGCAGTCCTGCACAGAGACTGAAGCAGGAGCTGAACTCAGGCCAGGTTTTAGACTGATGTTACTGCAGTATAGATTAACCTTAATCTCTTTAGCAGGTAAAACTGAGAAGCACCAAGCAACACCTGCACATACAGCTGTATTATAATTATGTATTGGATAGATAGAATGCTTAGGAACCCTTACATAAACTGTTTCTGGTTTTGGTTTACTTTTCTTTCTGAAGCAGCTCTTCAACAAACATAAAATGTGTGCAGTTACACAAAGATTAAAAGGGTTTGTCTTTCATTATTCCTTAATTTCATACTGTCAGAAATTTAGAAATTCTGAAAAATCTATGATATATTAACTTTCCACTTTCTGTTGCAGGTGAAGGACCGACAGGAAGATCTATAGAAGTTGTTCTTGCTGTTACTTTGTGTATACTTTCAGTTGTTCTTTTGGTGGCTGCAGTATATGCTTTTGCAAGGTGAGATTTATATATTGTTGCCATAGCATATTTGAAAACACTCAAAAATGGTTTAAAGAAGAGTTGAAATATTCCTATAAGTGGAACTAATCTGTGATGTTAAAATGTCTTGATTTTGGGTTTGGTTTTTTTTTTTGTTTTTTATGTAGAACTTTAGGGAGAGTCTCAAAATATTTAGTCTAGTGAGGGTAACCTCCATAGATGAAGAAAAACCAACTTCTCCAGAGGGTAAATCAGAGGAGTAGCCTTTCTTAACCTTTCAGAGTCACTTCTCTTGACAGATCAGAGTGTCAGCTGGTTGTAGTTATCATGATGGCTAATACTATCTACAGCTGGGTATGAAGTAAATAGTCTCAATTCTGTTGTCTGTCTTCCTAATAAATCTATTAGATAAATACATTGAGGTCTCACATGAGGAACACAAATTGAGTTTTAATTCAAAGAGTGAACAAAGCGTCCATGTGAAGAAGCAGACTGTGTACTGCACACATGATGCTAGTTTGCTCATTCATCAGTTGTGTTCTTAGCTGCATTATTCAGCCATTACCAAAGAATTTTTGTAGAAAAACTAAAAGAACACAGCATGTAGAGCCTTTCTTCTGAATTTCAGACAACATAAATTCAGTATTTGACTAAATTACACTGTTAGAAGGGAGACAAGATGAAGGCCAAGCAAGGATTCTTGGCAACCATTTTTCAGTTTCAGCCTGTCAAATCAAATTATTGACATATGTGTTCTTAAATCTTTTGCATGTGTAGTTTTCATTCCTATTTTCCATTTAGAATTCGGCAAAAGCAGAAAGAGGGAGGCACATATTCCCCACGAGATGCTGAAATTATTGACACGAAATTCAAACTGGATCAGCTGATCACAGTGGCAGACCTGGAGCTGAAGGATGAGAGATTTACACGGTAAGCATACTCCTTAGGCAAAACAGTAGTCCAAAGGGTCTGTAGCCATGACCCCTTTCTGACCTTTGCTTGTTTGGAAGTGTTTGTGCTGTTCTTATTTACACAGGTCACTGAGATCCTTTTTCAAAGGGTGACCTCCATCCTCAAGACACTTCTCACTGGCTTTTAGAAAATCACTTAATCTTAACTCCTTTTACAACAAGATAAAAACCTAAGTGCAAATCACTGTTTAATTGTGTTAGTCAAAGAAGGGCTACATATTTAAAACATGCAGAATTTCTGAAGTGTTTTTGTGTAGGCTGCAAACTTACTCAAGCTTTCTGAAAAAGCCAGACTCCTAGAAGTCTGTGACAACTAAGAACAATCAAGAACAAATCAACTGGCTTAAGAACAAATCTGTCATTGTTTAATTGACATTTTGAAAGCATTTTTCTTTTTTAAAGAAAGGGATTGGCATAACATCTGGGTTTCTGTGGAGCTCAGCACACTGGCCATCCTAACATCTACTCATTTAAGGTGCATGCAGCGATTCGTATTTTGTATCTGACAAGAAATCTTGTCACATATATTTATCAGAAGAACTGCTTTCTGACTGCCAGAAATACTGATATTGTTCAACAAGTAAATATAACAGTGTTTATCAATAATGTGTGGCATCCAACTGTGTTAAAAATATTTGGTGATCATTCTTCACCTGCCTGTATTTTTCCTGCTGTGTCACAGATGAAACACTGTGGTAGGCAGTCTCCTTAAAGATGAGAAGCCTAAAATAGTCTTGCCCTAGTAGCCAAATATCCTACTGTTGCAGACTAGGAATAGCTGGAAGATGAAAGGTTGTAGCTGCTGACCTGCGTTTTTTTGTGTATGTCTGTGTGTGGTACAAAGTTGATTGCATGTACAAACCTGTTCAAAATAGAGCACACAAGAATGGCTGCTTGTAACAGATGAGAAAACATACTGGGGATCATCTGGAACTCATTGACGTAAGGGTTGGGGTATGTCCTGTGCGGGGCACTTGCTCAGATAGCAGAATTTAGTACCTGCTAATAGCAGTGCGAAGCATGCTCTGAAGGCAGAACTTTTGCCAATGCACTGCAGTAACTGCGTCTCTGATAAATGATCTTGATGGATTTTCGAAGTTAACTCGTTTCCACATTGTTAGCTGAATAAGTACTAATGTTGTTTATGTACTAAAGTGTTAATGGATTTTACTTCCAGATACTCTTCATTTTTCTTTAGACGCAAGGAGATTTTTGTCATCCAGTAAGTTTTTGTGTTATTGAAGCAACATGGTGTGTTTTTTATTCTGTTTTCTTAACCTGTGTGTTATTGTACTATATTGAATGATACAGTTAATCAAAATGAAATGTCAATCTTTACAGATATTCTAATGACAAACAATGGTATTTTTCATCATGAAATCAGGCATATTTTTGGCCCCTAATGTGGAGTTATAGGAATTCCACAACTATTTGGAAATAAATCAGGGTAATTTCTAAAGAGAAATTATAGCACATTATGGCAATATAGCCCTGATATATACAAACTATCTTTGAAACAAAGGTAGTGTAAATGTGACATAAGAAATATGCTCTTTCTTTCCTTTAGAAATTAGGATATATATATCTAAGAGAAATTCTTTTTCTCCCTCAACTGTCTTTTGTACTGCAGCTGTTTCATACTATGCCCCTACAATCTCAGCAACATATCCATGCAGTCAAATACTTTATTGGTTTGCAGGTACCATTCTGCCACTCTTCTGTTTAAAGTATATGTATTTTAAATTTTTACAGTCTCAAACTCTAAAAGGTAGTTGAAAACTATATTATTTCATTCTTATGTACACTTCACTATGTGGTTTATGCAAGTCCTTTATTGAACAGTGCTTCAGTAACTTTAATTACATCGCCCTTACTTTATTGAGTCAGTCTCACTTTTTGATTTGCAATTTGTCATGTCCTTCCATCTGTATTTTTCTCTTCCCTCCTTCCAACTGTCTTTTAATGGCTAAACCCAAAGACTTTCTACTTCTATCATTGTAAGGTCCAGGATACAACTGTTAAAATTTTGGATTACCATTTTTCAAACCATAGTGTCACTGAAGCTACAGCAGGCTCCTTGCCCAGATCCTTTGTTGAACGTTATGACAAACTCTTGCAGTGCAGGCACTAATTGAGAGCTCCTCAGGACAGGATTCACTACATCTTTTCATCTGGAAGACAGAAAATGTCCTGAGGTACTCTCCTAGATAACATACATATAGCAATGAGGGGCAGGATGTCTTTTATCTGTTCAAAATTTTTTAGTTTATTTTGGTGCTTTTTTTTTAAGCCTCAAAGAATCTTTCACTTCTGGTAAAGTCAATGGCCAAAAGGGACATTTTAGGTGTCTTCAATATAGTTAATCCTTCCTGGTAGTGATGAGTTATATCAGGGAGCTGGCAGAAGCATGGCAGCATGTACCAAGGCAGCTTACTGCAAAACCTAATGACTAAAATGTTTTTGTTCCCTGTTTTCAGACTTCCACAGTTGCACCATGAAAGAACTTTTGTACCTGTAGTCACTGGGGAACAGCTATGCTGAAGTCAATCACAATCCCAGTTCTTGTGTCGACCCTATCATTCTCAGGATTTGTGGCTAGAGCAGTGACATGTTAGCATGTTTAATTATAGTATTTAATGTTGCTGACTACAGTCTAACCTCCACAAATTTCCCACTCATTTGGAACGGGCATCACTGCATCTGCACAATGTACATTGGCTGCATTTAGGCAGCTATCTCAGCTGTGTTTGCAATGCTTGTCGTGTTGCAGTTTGTGGCATCTTGCAAGTGTTTGAGGAGGGCAGAGATGGGCAGATTCCTTTACCAGACTGGCAGGTTTGCATTTCTTGGACAGCAGTAAATCAACTGAAATCTGGTCCAGCTTTCCACCCTGAAAGGGCAATGGGAAGTTTGTGTGAGAATCCTAGGTGAAAACAGAACAATTATAGATTTATTCCCTCTACCTACTAATCATCCCATTCAGCGCTCATTTGAAGGGGGTATTTTGGAAAACAGGTTTTTTGTCACTACTCTGACATTATTAGCTACCATTAGTTAGTAATATTTAGTTGGTAATTAGTTAGTTTTTGTCACTACTCTGACATTACTACTACTATTAGTTATTTAGCTACTATAAATCAATAAAGGCACACACTTGCAGCTGACAGAGTTCATCCACAGCATCAAAACACTCTAGCCTGCTCCATGAGAGCCTTCTAGCCTGTCTCTCATCCATTGTCTCATCAGACATTCTCTCATACTTAGTGGATCATGGCTTAGGATCTTGGCTCATATTCTCAGAAAATTTTTGCAGCTGGTATCTCATGAGAAAAAAAAAATTAGAAAAAAATTTCTGTTCTGTATGGACATGACTGGAAATACTTTTCATCATTCTTAGATGAAAAATTCAACAGCTTAAAGCTCAGCAAACGTTCAGTATAGGTTAATCAAAACATTGTAATTCACATGGTTTTATAAATTTTTAAATATTAAGTGTTTTCCACTACAAAAGTCAGTTTGAGTAGGAAAAGAGAAATTTAAAAGTGCCAAGCATTCAGTTTTGACATTTTTGAAACTTTTTTGTGGGTAACACTTTTTTGGACCAGGAAATTAAATGAAAATCCCAGTTCCAGTAATAGCCTTTTAACATAATAAAAATAATAAAAAATTATTGACAAACTTCAGTGGCTAAAATCACTAATAGTAGCTAGTACATATACACTCACTCTCAACAACTCTTTGCTAAACATTTGATGAGTTGGATGTAGTTTCAGAGGGCATGCTGGGAATTATGTCATGCTGAATTTAATGGAGAATGAGATCTTCTTTATGAATCCAAAATGCTAATTTTGAATGTTTGGGACATACATTGCATTCCACGATGGTGGAGATGGTGTGAGACAACAGTAAAAAGCAACCTTGTTTAAAACATATGTAACCCATCAATCTAAATTGTATTAAACACTGTTTCATTAAGCACAGTGAATATACATACACTCAGTGCTCTCATTACTTGCCTCATTTACAACAGGTCCACAGGGTTTGCCAAGTTGCTCTTCAAAGCAGACATTAATCTTCTGTGAATAGATTCTGTCCTTAAATTTTCAGTGTGCACCACATTTGGTGAGATACAAGTAACTTCTCTGTTCCAGGTGATTACCTAGGAAACAACTTCTCTGGCACCCCACTTTTGCAGTGGTTTCCGCAGCAAGAATAAAGCCATTTAGATCCCTGTTTTGTTTCCAATCTTTCTTTGAGAAGTTGAACCTTTGAGGGTTTTGTTTCACTCAATGTGAGACAGCTTGTCAAGAAAGTGGGGTCAGGAGAAATATTCCTGCTTTACAGACACTGTAGCCCCTGCAAATACAAGATAATTAGAATTCCTTATGGAAAAGTATTGTATAGAAAATGATTGTCTGATCTTATCTTTCCTATATACTGTGCATTCAGTGGGTGTCTATATTTGAGGTAACAATTTTGCACACACATTTATTTCTGTAGACCAGCCTGATACTTTCTTTGTGTAGACAGACTTGTCTTCCTCTAGGTAGAGATAGGCATGGCTTCTGCCATGCCTTTTTCTTCAACAAGTTTCCCTTTAGTAATCAGCTATCAAAAATAGGCTTCTTGAAGTTTGTGTTCCAGGAGAACAAGGCTTATGAATGTATATGTCCTGGTACAATGGAAGAAATTATCATGTGCTCTCTTTCCTTACGCTTTTAATATGTAGGAAGGGTTAAGCTCAATATTGCTCTCAATTAACTTGTTAAAAATGAGTTCCTCTGTTGGTCCTAGGAAGTGTCAGTGGTGCTTATGAGTTAAGCCTTTTGCCTACATAGTAATTTCTGTAGTTTTCTGGTTGGACGAAGTTCTAATTCCCTGTGGATTTCAGACGATTGACCCAGAGAGAAAGCTGAGTCTATGTGACAATATGTCTTCAGTTATCACTGCCAACACAAATAAATGGCTTCTTTCTAGCTCTATCATAAGTAATCTGAGTGGGATTCAGATTTTTGATAGTCTTCAGAAAAACCCACACATGAAACAATACACTGTTTTAAAAGAAAATCAGATTTAAGGCTATAAAGCATTCTTTATCTTAGAGAATGTTTTTCTTTCCTCATTTCAAAGTCAGACAAGTGGGAATCTGAAATGGTCTGAATTAGGGAATCTGAAATAGGGAAAATTTTGATTTCATGGCTTGATTTTAAATTATGCTCATCAAGATCTAGTGATATTTATATTTTTAAGTTTTATACAAAACACTGGGAAATGTGGAGGACAAGATTACAGATAGATGAGTATTTCTTCATTGACAAAATACTGTAAGATTATTAAGATGTATTTCAAGTCAAGAGATGTAGAAAAAAACCTATTTTTAAAGCCTAATGATGCTGAAACTTACAGAATTGCTGGAAGTCTTTAGCGAGAACACAAAATTCATCACTTCTGAAGATCTTTACACAGCAAAGCCAACACCTTTGCCACAGTTAGACAAGTTAGACATTAACTTTCCTATAAGCACTTTAAAGTAAATCCTCTTATTTTCTGAGCTGCCAAGCCACTGCTGTGCACACTTGCTACTAACAAAAGTGTGACAGTTCAGTAGTTCTAAAAATCACTGAAATTCCTACAGACAGGTTAAACTGTCAACCCATAGATGCCTTGCTTCTTAAAAAACCCCTTATACTATTGGATCCATGTACCTTCAGCACTGAAACACTAAATGGCCTACCTGGATTGCTTATGTACAGCACAGAAGTAATTTTTATTCCCTAATCACCAAACTGCATTTTCTTACTACAAATTATGTGTAGTAAACCCCTCATTGCTAAAAATTTGAGAGGAAAATATTTGAAAAATTACTGGAATACTGGAATGTCAACTGGGACATGACTTTTTTCTGTTGTTCTATAGTGAAGAATTCAATGGAAAAAGAAGTGTGACTTCCAAGTCTGCTTATAATTTTGACCTGAAAAAAAAAGCCTAAAAAAGTTTCTGTTCTAGTCAAAGCCTAATATATATATGTGTGCATATATATATATATATATACACACACACTTTGGTACATATATAGACATACATATACATATGTATATATACATATATACACATATATATACTTCGGTACAGCTATTAAAAATCCTTTTTTTGTTAGAAAATTATAGTTCTATTATGTTGCCAATATTACTAGAAGGTAATTTCATAACTACTAGAAGGTAGTTTCATCTGCCACATAATGGAAACAACTTATGTGATACAATAAGCATGAGCTACATGTCTAAACATTCTGAATAAATAGAGTGGCATGCTTTCTTATCTTATTGCCTTCTTTTTCACTCTGAAGCTGTCCTTCAGTTGTCCTTAGTAAGCACGTTTATTTCTGTGAGTACTTTTGACTCCAATGAGACTGATCCAATGAGGCTTTTATAGCTAGTTTGCTTAGTTTTAGGATAATTGTTCTAAAAAAGTGTGTATCACAAAGGCATCCTTAGTAGCTTTGAAATTAACTTCTCTGATGCTTCATAATAAATTATTCAATAATTGTATTAATCTCATTTTATCTCAATTAAATTTAAATAATTAAGAATAATTTATTAAGCCAACTATTTTAAAAGCTTTTTTTTTCCTTTTCTAATAAAATTATGACAGCAATACAGTAGAAATTTGTATTATAGAACAATTTTTGTAATATTTTCTGTAAGAATGTATATTTGGAGGAACAGATGCATAAAAAAGGTACTTGAAGTTTTTTGAAGGAGCAGATTATCTTTTAAACTAAATTATTACAAACTTTTTACCTGGTCCTTTAGACAAGCTTTCTGAGTGCTCAAAATTTGGTTTCTAAATCCATTCAAGGGAAATTATGACCAAGTTTCAAGCCTATCTGAAGATCCCTCGAGTATAGATGCATATGTACTCTCTTCATGAAACCTGCTGTGAGATCCAGTTAAAGATTTAAGATATATCACAGTTTTTAAAATTGATACATACAGAAACAGCCATGAACATGTGAGAAATTAAGACAAAACCAGGACACTAATTTTCAAAATCTTTAGGAAAACAACCATACCTTTGGTTTCTGTAGAGGCACATCAGTATTGTGATTCATCTGTGACTCATTTTAGACATCTGCTTCAAATGAGATGAAGTTACACCTATTTCTCCTCATTGATTATAAAAGAAATCTAGAGTGACTAAGAAATAGGTGTCTGTGATCAGTCAGAGTGATCCTCTCCTGATGCTCTGAAATGATGCTTAGAAGAATGATATTGGATAAAGAATGCAAAATTAAGCCTTTCAATGTGTATGTAATGGATTTCCAGTGCCATATGAGCCCAGAGCACTGTAAAGTGATCGAAAGAAAATTATAGAAACTGTAACTATGTTATTCATATTTGGTGATACCTGAGATAAAAACTAATAGACAATCACCCAAGGTATCTGAATTTGAATCCGTAAGGGAAAGCAATCTTTAGGTACATGGTGTTTAATCTAGAACCTATTAAAATGCACAGTATTGGTTAACTCTCAGCTTGCTACATTTAACAAAAATCTCTATTTCAGGTTACTTAGTTATAGAAAATCCATCAAGTAAGTTTATTAAAGATTTTTATGTTGTGTTCATTAGTGAGTCTCAATGTGTGGTTCCCTCCTCTATGTTTATTAGAAAAAAGCTCCAAGCTGTGTATAAATCATAAAAGCATGACTAATTGCATGGTAACTGGAGAAATGCTTTCTCTCTCTCTGGGGTGAAGCCTGCATGTCTGTGTTTTAGCTTGGGAAGTAATACAGGGTTATTTAAACTCCTCAGGATTTAAAAACCATGTCATTATGAGAATGAGGTCACTGCAATATTTTATACCTCTAAAACCTTGCAATGTGTAAAATGTTTTCGGTCTGACAAAGAAGTATTATGTACTTTTGAATGCAATAATAAGTTTACAAATTTAATGTCAAAACCTCGCCTTGAAATGCTGTTACCTATAAAAACAATTATAGCCTACAGTACTGCTAACATTAGCAACATTAAAAATTTTGTGAGGGGGAACAACAAAGGAGTAAAATGTTTCTCTTTTAAGTGAAAAGAAATCAAATAAACATGCTGTAAGCAATTTATGTTTTTCTGCCTATAAGTATCAGCTTCCATTGAACTGGAAAATATTGCTTATTAATAAACTACAGGTAAATAACAAGAATGACAAAGATATTCCCTGTGGTTTTCTAATTCTTCTGTCCTTACTTTCAGGCCAATAAGCAAGAAATCCTTTCTACAACATGTTGAGGAGCTTTGCACAAACAACAACCTAAAGTTTCAGGAAGAATTTTCGGTATGTTGCTAGCAGTTGTCACAACATCGCAAGACCTTCAGTCGTTTCATGTGTCACATTTCATGTCCATTTTAAGCAGGCAAGGCCATGAAGGACTCTGGCCTTGATAATCAATACCCAATTACCAGGTTGATTGTTTAGAAAGTAACAGTACACTGATTTGGATTCTGCAGCCTATGCTACAACCTGATCAGAATTATTCACCTTACTGTCAGCCAAAGACGATCTTCTTTAGTCTCCAACATTTCAAGGCCACCATATTTATGATTTTATATACCTAGTGTTGCAAATGTAGGTTACCTAAGAACAAGTTATTTAAAGTTTTCTAACATATACACAGGTATATTTAATTGCTATGAATATGTTTGCTTTCCTGATCATGACTCCAAAAGTGGAGTTAATGTTCATTCTGAAAAATTTCAGGCCCAAGTCATACTGCTGTGAAACTGAGAAATGTTTTTCTTTCATCGATTTTGGTGCAGAAAGTCAAAGGTTTGCACATGATACTTTGGTTTTTGTTCCTCTACAAGTAATAGGTCATATTTCTCATGCTCTTGAGAATAGCTTCCATGTGAATAGCCTCCATTTCCTTAAATGAGCAGATGAACACAGCAAGCCTGTCTTTCTTTCTGAAAAAAGCCTAATTCTCAAAATATACATTACAGATAATATAATGTATGTGCAGTTTCAAATTTAAATCTCAAAGTTTTCACTATTTTCATTAAGTAATGTTTTATGGTTATCATATTTTTTCCTCAACAATAACTTCTTGTTATTTCAGAATCTTTATCATCATTATCTTTCTTAACACATACAGTTGTTTGCCCAAAAATAATTTGTCACTGTCCAGTGACTTTATTAGTTTGGATTTATAAATTTACCATGAATAATTTACAGTTGGATTAACAAAAATGAAGACTTTACAATTGGCTTTTCTTCTGCTAGATTATAATATTTCAATTTCCAAGGGAATGCTAAGAAAAATGTGTAAAGATTAATGGTATTTCCTACAGATTTTTTTGTTATGCTCATTAGGTAAAATTGGTCTGGATTTAATAATAAAAAGCACCATAAAATTCTCAGAGCAATAGAGGAAGATTTTTTTTTCCCTAAAACCAGAAGTGTTATTTTACTTGAGCAAAAATGATTATAGTTAAATTATGCATGACTGAACAGATGAAAAGTTTTACTATCAATATCACTTTCACCTATTAACATTCATTACTAGAAAGTCTCTAGTATTTCTTTCTTTAAGTGTGACCCACACTGGTAAGCCTTACAGCATTGTAATGTAAATTACAATCTTAACAGCATCTTATCAAACCAAAATTTTTGCAATCTGCTTAAAATTTAGAGAAATACAAGAAGCTGAAGTCTCCTTCAAATCATTTATATAGTCAAACTATAATAGACAGATTTATATGTAATTTAGGTTTGCAGTCTTTTTTCTCTCTGAGCTTGAACTTCCATGTTTCAGAGGGTAGTGATATCTTCCCAGATGACTTGTCCAGGGGCAGGCAGAATTTCAAGGTAGGTTCAGTCCCTCAGCCCAAGTGTATCTCTATTATTTGCAGCATGTCTTGACAGATAAACAATAGGATTGACAGTGCACTTGACATTGGTAATGACAATGCTCAGGAACAGGCAATGCACCCAATAAGCAAGCAGACCTCATGATCTGCACTGTTTTTATCCACATGCATAATTCTACTTTTACATAAATGACTTGAGGGTCCTGCAACATGCGTAGGATTAGCTCAAGATAGAAACCCTTGAACATGATGTAAACCCATATCTGAAGCACATAAGTGAGTGGTGAAACACTGGAAC
Source organism: Pycnonotus jocosus (assembly GCA_013400435.1). Taxonomy (NCBI): domain Eukaryota; kingdom Metazoa; phylum Chordata; class Aves; order Passeriformes; family Pycnonotidae; genus Pycnonotus; species Pycnonotus jocosus. The sequence continues at coordinate 217,608 of VWYP01003947.1, read as the reverse complement.
AGGTTGCCCATAGAAGCTGTGAATGCCCTATCCCTAGAAGTGTCCGAGGCCAGGTTGGATGGAGCTTTGAGGGTGGAAGGTGTCCCTGCTGATGGCAGCATGGGGTTGGACTAGATTATATTAATGTCCCTTCCAACTCAAACTGTTCTATGGTTCTATGGAAAGCATAGTGCTGAGCTTGCTTGGGCTCTCAGTCTGTCTCTGGATGAGTAAATTCAAGTTTACTCGGAACAGAATACAAGAATATGATAATTAACACTAACAAGCAGCTAGTATATTCCCTGTGTTGGATTTGGACTGTTTCATCTACCAGTCTTCCTGGACAATTCCAAGATATGCTTTGGTTGGTAAAGTAGTCTAGGGAAGATTTACATTAGGCAGTTTGTGGACAACAAATATGGTTTGGAGTTTTCCAGCATAAATATGAGCCTTTCCATTTCCCTTACTCTTGTAATCCATGGACATTCCCAGTTTCATCTAATTTTCTTGACTGAGCAGACTGCAGTGCCAGGACATCTTCAGGTGTCAATCTCAGCTCACATGTGAACATGGCCTGTGTGTAAATGTCATGAGAAGGGAATCTGGACTTCAGAATGGACCTGGATCCATTTCTTGTCAGAAAAGATGAGTTTAAAGAAACCACAGGGAGCCAAAGTTACTGATGATGGGTGTCACCTTGCTGCCATTCGAATTTCCAGCTTTCCAGCTGATTCCTGCGTGTCTCAATACATTTGGGAATTTATGCTTTTCTAGTAACTGGCAAATTACTGAAACAGAAATACCTGTATAATACTTGTTTTATGATAAGTTCTGCTCATGAATAAAAAAAAATTTAAATCCTTCAAAGTATCACCAGTGTCGTAAAAGTACTACAGTAAACAAAATGCAAATTGTTTATTTCAAAATTTTTTGAGTTTTCAAAGAAACATGGTTCCTGTGATGAGTTGCTACTGAATCTGGGAACCCAAATAGTCTTTCCCCAAATCTGAAAATAATAGATAAGACTGAAATCCCAACTAATGGAGAGTAATGGTAAGGGGCTTTTGAGCACTTGTTCAGATATGGAAGCATCATTATGAAAATAAAAAGACCTCCTTCTCTATTTCCTCTCTACTACAAAGTGCTGTATAATGGTGCTACTTCTACAGTAGTTAACTGCCAAGCTAAAACTCAGATGAGTGAGGCAAATGAGGCAAGTTGAAGTTCACATGATATGGGATTCCGTGGCTCAAAACTCTTGCAAAATCCAAAATAGGCATTTTGTGCATGTCCTTCCTTCATGAAAATAGTCAATGACAGAAACTTTGTGGGAGATTTTTAGCTTTCTGAATGAGAGGAATTTTAACATATCCACCTTTAACTGTGTTTTATACACAAGGCTGACAAAGTATTTGAAATAACAATGAAAGAAAATCACTAATAAAACAGTCCTGTTTTTCCATTTTTTATTACCTCTCTCATGTATTTATTTATTTGCTAGGAGATTCCCAATAAATTTTATTCAGAAAAGACAGACTGTCTCAAATACCTGGGCAAAAGGGCATAATTTATATTGAGCCTGATAGTAAGGCTATCTGCCCAACTTTTGGAATTAACCCATGCAGACAGGAACTGCTAATATTAAAAGACAAATTGAAGGGATTACTCTGCACAAGCAGCAAAATTTTGCATTGTGGTCTAAGTAGACCTCTTAATTTATATCTTAGATATATAAATGTAAAAAACAGACTTGTGTGTAGCATTTGTCAAACAAAGCAAAATTCTGTTGAGTTAACCATGTGTTTAGAATTCTGGATTTTCTGTGTCTTCTATTCTCTTAACACCAAGGTCATCACTTTAACACGTTTTCTCCATTAACAAGTCGTGAAGTTGTCTCCACTCTTTTAATCAACTTTGTAAATTAAACCTGTTTATGCACACAAACATCCCCATCAAATAAGTTCCGCAGTATGAATGATTTATCCATCTCTATCCTCCAGTAATAGAACAAATGGCCTGTTATGAAACTGCAGTACAACCCAAAATAACCCTTCCCACCCCCTTCACAAACAGCCCCTTGAACAATAACTAATTGCCAGTTGTCTCAACTTAATTAAATTCTCATCAGTTCTCATGCTGTACCACAAACTCTCCCAAGCTACAGGAGACAGGCAAAGGCATTATTCAATACTGAGTCAGTAGGGCATGGTAACCAAGCATGTGACCTCATAAAAAAAGCCAGAAAACTACAAAAGGTGATAGACTGACTTTATCCAGGCTTTTAAAGGTGAAAGTTCAAGTAAGCTTAATTTTTCTAGTTGATGGCATTTTCTGCAGTGCTGCATCTAACGTTGCTGCTGTAACTGGGTTTGGCAGTGAGGTGGGAAGCTCTGTGGTGCTTCCAGCTGTTCTTAGACATGTACTCTTGCAGAACTGTAGAGTTTTTCCTCTTACTGGGTGATCATGTCATGTTTTAAATTCAAGTGGAAAACTTTTCCAACAAATATTTATTCCTCTGCAGGAACTTCCCAAGTTTCTTGAAGACCTTGCTTCAACAGATGCTGATCTGCCTTGGAACCGATCTAAGAATCGTTTCCCAAACATAAAACCATGTATGTGTGTTTACTGACCAACTCCTCCATTTTGCTCTTTACTTTCAATAGTGTAACAGATATTTGGAATGCAAGTGTATTTTCGTTTGATCTGTCTTTGAAACAGCAGTACAATCAGGTCCATATTATGAAATATTTTTCTGTAAAGTAATCCATCTTTATTTTGTGGGTTTTTTTAAAGCCCCAGTTTTATTTGCAAGTAGCTTTCAACTTACTCTCACAAGCTTTAATATGCAGGTGCAAGAAATTGTAGCCTCAATAGTTTCTTGGCTTTGTAATTCAAGCCATGTAGCAAACTCTTTAAAATTCTTCCTAATTGTTTTTTTTTCCCCTTTAGTAAGAAGCAATTTTTTAAACATATAAAATCCACATGTTTGTGCATTCATCTACCTCAGGAGTCTGGATATGCTTTCTTGTGGATATGTGTACATGTGCTACAAAGGTGCCACAGAAGATCAGAGTGACTGTATGATAACTTATAAACCCAGGCTAGATATGATCACAGGAGACAGGAGTCTGTCTCTCTATACTCAACACTGCTTCATTTTTCAGTTAATAAGACAAGAAATGTCATTATTATTTTAGGCATTAGCTGTGATGTGAGATGGAGTGCATGGCATTCCTTGGTTAATAATGCTACATTCTGTGCTATTAACTTTTCAGAGCAGCTGTTCCTGCAATCTACTGCCTTGTTCAAGACATATTCTAAGTTACAGTCATTAAAAATTTATCTTCATGACAGACAATGAAACATTAAACAGATATGTTTCATAAATATTTAACTTTGTATTCTAATGTTGTTTACTAAGTTGAGGACCAAACACCAAAATTCTGGTGTTACACACATGATATGTTTCCTGGATTTTGTAAGTTCTGAATAAGTACTGTGGGACCAAATCTGAAACCCTAACTTTTTTTTTTTTTTTTTTTTTTTTACACAACTTAGCCTTATTTTAAAAAAGCAAAACTATAGAAAAGTGCCAGAATCTGTCTCAGTGACCCGGGCAACAAATATATAGAAAAAACTATCAGATCCCTGCCCTTTGATTCATACAGAAGTTGTGTGTGCTAGAACAGCATGGCTTGAAGTAGACAGACTCCTTTTAGATACACATACATCAAATTGGAGGTTTTGGCTCGTTCACCATTTAAATTTAAAAGTATTATATATAACATTTCTAGAACATTGAAGAAAGACCATACAGTAATGGAAAAAAAGGTTAAATTACCTTTTTAATTATTGTTTTACTCTGTCAAATATTGTTACTATTAATAACAGTATTTTTGATTTTTTAGCACTCCAGGAACAATTTTTACATGTTTTATGGTTTTTGAACTAGTTTTAGTTAACTAGACTTTACTTCCATGACAGATAATAACAACAGAGTAAAGCTGATGCCTGATGCTGGTATTCCTGGATCTGACTACATTAATGCCAGCTACGTGTCTGTAAGTAGAAAGTCTCTCACGTTTTTACTGTATTTGTTTTCTGGTAGAAGAGTAAAAAAACTTGCAACAAGCACAGGATTTTAATTCTCCTTTCATTCACCAGAGCCACTGAGACGTGACATTGTTCTAGTGATCCGTGTGGCACTAAACATGACAGGTTAAAAATGTACATATCCCATTTTCATTGCTAAGAAGTGATTTCCAGTAATAATCAAAACTGTGTCCAGTAAATTGCTTCTTATAAATTATCTCATACCATTATCATACAAGGCAATAGTGGAACTCCCACTGAGGTCAATTGTTTAGATAGGTGTTATTTGGTCTCTTGATTCAGGAGTTAGTTGTTGTATATGAATAGGACAAAGCAAAGATAACTAAACTGAAAACTTTCAGAGAAATGGCTAACAGTTTTGGCATGCTCCTTACTATTTTTTGAAAGTTATGATGGAGGAAAATGAAAGTAGGCTTCCTGAAGAATAAAGTAATGCTATATTTTTCATCCTTATCTTTCTTTCAGGCTTTCTCATTTTCTTATTGTGTGCTCAGTAAATTCTTCATCTATATTTTAATCTCATTTTTCCTCAGTTGAAGCTCAAAGTGTGAATTATAGTTATGCATCTGATGTCTTCTAGCAGTGGCTGGTGATCTTACATGAGGTCAAGACTTGATTAACATTAAATACTTTTCAAACACAGCAAGATATGCAGAGTATAGTCAAAACAGACAACACAAAGGAAAGTAGAAATAGTTATTTGCAGGTAACTAAGAGACATCACAGAGAATAAGCAGTAGAGCTGAGAGGATCTTCCTTTCTTATTAGCAAGTGGTTTTTATTCCCATTATGTCTTTGTTCTGAGAGTTAGCAGATAGGAAGAACCATGCCACCTGATGCTGGGACTATACACGGAATGACTGAGAAGGAAAGCAGAGGCATCTTGGAGCATGGTCTGGTCTTTATCTTTCCTGTCACTGACAGGCAAGCCTTAGGCAGGGAACACTAACAGCAGCTTCCAAAAAGCTGCAGCAAAAGCCAACTATGGAATGTTCCCTGCTGAGATTTTGCTTGTGTGCATACATTTTGGATGACCATTCATCAGTCAATGGACAATTCCAATGTTATGGTTTCTCAAGGCTTAAATTTTGCCCTCTATATGCTCCCACTTTCCACGTTTGTTGATGTATAAATATATAAATGCATATAGCTGTAAATATGCAATATTTGTGTGTGGCANGTATTTACATACCTAATTACCTAGGCCTATTTACATAATGCACGCTTGTAAAGAAAGGAGAAGTCTTGTGCACAGTTTTAACAAATGGGAACTCTGCTGGTACTTTGACATTCATTGGTTAAACCACAGTAACTGAACTGTGAGCTTTGCACCCCTGAATTATAGTTTCTCACCTCACTCTTAAACTAAGGAGGATTAACATAGTTTCCCACTGCCACCTGTTCTTTATATTATAGGTGGAGTAAGTAACAGGCAGCTGTGAATTATAGGGCTATAATTCAAACAAGAAGCTTTGGTAGTGCTATAAACCACTGTGTCAGTTGTTTCGAGCAATAAGCAGAGCACTGTGATATTATAAACTGGTAGCTCTATGGCATAAATTTATTGTTATTATTGCTATTGTTGTTATTTTAGACTTTCTGTAGTACATAATAGTTCCTGTAAATGTACTTCTTTTCTAGGAGGAACCAGATCCATGAAAAACCATGCACTTGGAGCATCTGTAGAATTTTTCAATAAACTTCCTTCTTCCCAAGTTTTACATCAATTCATAAATTCGCCAAAGAGCAGAAGCCAACAGTAAATAAAAGTCAACACCTTTAGTAGTTGTCTTGAAGACCTTTCATTAGAGACCATTTATTTCAGTAAGCTTCAGCCCCATTTTACAGCAGATCCCAGATAAGCACCAAAGAATATGGTCATTAGTGTGTGTATTGCTTACACTGGCTCTCAGACTGCTCCTTAGTTGTTTCCCTGGCTACACTGCTCCTTAGCACTATTTAATTCTACTTTGTTGTCCAGCTCTTGATTTAGTTCTTGGTGGCCTCTGGCTGGATCTGAAGTAAATATAGTAAGAGGGCTTAGATACTTTTAAATGAAAATTGATGACCTCACATCCCTGTAATATCTCTGCTAAATGCATTTCTATTACCATGGCACTTCCTATATTTTAGTACAGTATTGGTTCATAACTGGACTACAAAAAAAGCCATTTCTTTCTTAGTTTTCCAAGGCATCCTGCCATGCAGGGACTATCCCAGCATATGCTAATTCTCTTAGTATGTCTGACAAGGTTTTAGCCTTAGGGATGGCAGATACAGGCACAACTATGAGTCACAGGCAAACTCTTTTGTTTCCTTGCCAACCATTATGTATTAAATATTTTCTCTTTCTTAGGGCTATCTATGTCCAAACGAGTTTATTGCAACTCAGGGACCATTACCAGGAACAGTGGGTGATTTTTGGAGGATGGTGTGGGAGACAAGAGCCAAAACACTTGTGATGCTCACACAATGTTTTGAAAAAGGACGTGTAAGTTACCAGTGAACTGATTAAAGGCATTTGATATAACTGGAAATTCTGTATGTAGTTTCTGTCAAGATTATAACATGATAATTGTTAACTATCTCCCTGCAGATAAGATGTCATCAGTACTGGCCAGAAGATAATAAACCAGTGACTGTGTTTGGCGATATAGTGATTACTAAATTGATGGAAGATATTCAAATAGACTGGACCATCAGAGATCTAAAAATTGAAAGGGTAAGCCAGTGCTGGAAATTGATTAAAAAAAATTCATTTAACACCCCAAAGAATGTTAGATATGCTATATCCCACCCAAGTACTCCCTCAATATTCTTCTTTTAATCTTTTATTGCATATACATTTTACTGCCTGTTTGTCCTGCATTTTATTTTCATCCAAGTTTTATTTCCTGAGAATTTCTGTCATGAAGAGCTAAGATATTTGTCCAATATGCTATGAAGGGCCTACTAAGGTTACTGAACTTCTGGTCTGGTGGGAGGTGAAGTTTCTACTTGGACACCTTGGTGTCTGTTCTAGAAAGGAGTAATCCTAACCATCCTGAGATCAGACAAATCCCTTTGAATGTCTCCCTCTCAGATTAAAGGGCAAGATTCTCTGGTGCAGCTGTTTTACATTGTACCACCAGCCATTGGCCTCCACCCCCGGGAGATTCACCCAATATACATGAGAATCATCAGTATTACTCCTACTCTTTGTGCTGGGAAGGAGGAGTAGGGGTGCAGCATTGATCGTCACCCTTAGTATGAACCACAACTACCGTTTCCCTGCTTTGGAAAAATTATAACCCAGCATTAAGTTGTGTGTTCAAAAAGCAATCTGGGAATAAAGAACCAAAATTAAGTCAGCTTTCTTTTGCACTCCCAGCATTGATCTGTGTTGTATGCAATGCAGCCACATCCTAGGACCTGAACTTGGCAGTCCTAATGCAGGCATTACCATCCTGTAGCGTGTGCATGTGACAAAGGGCACACAGCAGGTAGAGGCTGGTCTCAGTGGTCACCCCACAGGAATATGTTATGCACACAGTACAGAGAAACTGAACATTTTAAAATGATTGAGAGAAGATAAACCTTTTTTTCAGCTAAAAATAGAACATAAAGAAACAGAACTGGAACAAGGGATATTTAGAATAAAAATGACTGCCCGGAAAATGACAAGTCACTTGTGTTAACGAGGGTGAGGCTGAAAAGAAGATAATCTGAATTGACTGGATGAGCCATTTACTGTAGCTGAACTACCCTGAACAAGAAGCTATGCCCTTTATAAGCATGTCATTAAATGTTCTGTATTGCTGATTTTAAGATTGCACATCCATTCACAAATGGGTGGATGCTTGATGATCTTCCAGTGAAGATAAAAAACATATGTGAAGCAAATGACTCAAAATCATTGCCATTGTGCATTAAAAGTAATTTGTCTTCCATTTTTATGTTGATCAGTTAAAAAAAAAGTAGTACAGCTACAAAGTAGTTGCTACACATAATTGTTCACCGTTGTTCAATATTTCTTGCAATATGAAAGAACTAAGTGATTGGCTCAAAAGAGATTTTAAAAAATAGAAACAGATTCATTACACAACAGTTGATTAAACTCTGGTACTCCTTACTGCAGGATTTTGTGAATGCTAAAAACTTAAAGAGGTGCAAAAAATCTGCATACATTAGTAGAAGAAAATACTGTTGGGTGCTATTAAATTTCCATTTACTGTCTCTCACTGAAGCAGTTCACAAGTCACAAACCATTAAGAATGGAAAGGATATTCTGAGGAACTACAGATTCATTGTTGTCATGTTTTATAATGTTCCCTAACATTTTTTTCTTTACCACTGTTGGAAACAGCATATTGATGTAGACAGGCCTTTGACATGATTCTGTTCTTTCATTTTTACATCCTTCAAAAGTAATCTGGGTGTCAGATCATAACCTTTTTTTTTGGAGGTTACTGTTGCTGCTGCTCTGCTTGAGAGAGCATGAAAGAAAAGACATCTGTGTTTACCAGTGTATGTGTGTTTGCTTTTACCGCATTCGATCAAGTCTTAGAGCGGTTGTTTTGTCCCAAACAAATTTGTCATCACAGCTCACTAGACTTTTAAATGAGCCATAGAAACTTCAACCTGCAATCCACAAATTACAGATATAATGACTAAAGTCAAAAGAGGAGTCACTACTGGAGTTACTGATACTTCCTGAAAGATGGACTTGCTGCCATCCCTCAAAAAACCTGCCAGAACTTCTGTGCACAACAAATTATCTCTTCATGCCAGTAATCCTACAATTATTATGCCATTCTAACTTTATTTTTTACATGAAATTACAGAGAAGGTTACATGTACCTTATTGAACCTTCTGTAGCATTTCTTCTGTAAAAACTGCAGCATTATGTATTTTTTCAGCATGGAGACTGCATGATGGTGCGGCAGTGTAACTTTACTTCTTGGCCAGAACATGGAGTCCCTGAAACTACTGCTCCAATTATCCATTTTGTAAAACTTATCCGTGCAAGTCGAGCACATGATAACACACCAATGGTGGTTCACTGCAGGTAAGCATATTCACCAAACCATCCAAGTTTGGTAGTTTTGAATTTCAAGTGCATCATAATGCACAGAGAAGTTGCCAGAAGAGTAACCACAAAGACTGAGTGCACAGATATGGTTCTAGTATGGACAGTGATGAAGGTTTCTCTAGAAGTCCTTCTTACTTCTTTCTAGAAGGTAAAATGCCAATGATTTTCCTTCTATTTATAGAAATCCATTGAAGTGTTGTCAGGGAACTAATTGCTCCAACAATTACCATAAAGTACTGCTGGATTTTTCTCCGTTTTCCTACCTAATCATAAGAAGAGGAATAGCAAATGACATGTGTTGGTTTAAATTACTTCTATCATAATTAGAGCTCTTCTTAAGAAGCAAGTATTAAAAATATATTTGAAATGTACATGTCACCTATCATAATGAAGAAACTATTTGAAGGCACAGAGAATGGCAAATGGACATAAGGGTTTGCATAGGCCAGATTTCAAACTTGGGTGCCTGTAAACAGCTAAAATCCATATTTAGGTTCTTAAATAAATGGTCTGATGGTTAGAGGTGTTCAGCTGTCATAGTTTCCACTGATTTCATTAATACCCTTAAATTTCTGTTTCAAAGAGTAAGTGTGTGGGAGGCCTAAGTCTTAAGGAAACCAATGAGTGTGTTTGCATTTTTTGTGCAGGTCAGTTCTCCCACTGAATGAGTGGGCTTGCTCCATAAAGGGGATCTGAACTCATATGTCTGCTACTGAGTCTTTCATTCTTCAGCTTCATTCTCACTTGGTGTGTCTGGAACTAAGTGTAAAAAAAAGATGGCTTTGATGCTACAGATCTTTTCCCAAAGCACGTTATCATTCATGGGAGTTCTTTTTGTTTGTCCTCAGCATCCTATGGGTGCCTCTCACAAAGTGTAGTAAAGCCTTGTTTAATATCGTTGTCTGTGACAAACATTTCCCCCTACTGAAAGGGCCAGAGAGACTATGACAGGAGAGAACAACATGGTCTTCCTGTTTTCAGGACACTTACATTCTGTAGGGACTCTGCAAGGAGCCCCATATTCTTTTCAGAAGGGTGATGTGTAAAGGGGCCAACATGGGCCTGATACTCCCCCTATGCTCAAATTCCTGATGGTTATAAAGCATTACTGTGTATTCTCATATCCAGAAAACTCATTCATTACTTATTGCTCATTAGATATTGCAAGCTCAAGAGTTCTGCTACATATCTCTTGATCATCTGCATTGATATACCCTGTGTTTATTACACCAATTGCAGAGAAGTCTGATAGTCATTTGGAAATGATCCTATTCATTATAAGACCTTGAAATAAAACACTATCTACCAGCACATCTTGCACACTCATCTTCCTTTTAAAAGTATTTTCTTGCAATTTTTTTTTGCTAGATCCCATGTTGTTTTGTCTCAAATACCAAAAGTATCATAGAATCCCAGTGTGATTTCATAAAATCTTGTGATCTTTTTTCCTCTCAATTAATGAGCTCTAGAAAGCTCACAGAAAAGTCACAGGATCTTTTTTCCACTCAAACAGGTTTGGGTCATATGAACACATAAATGAGTAATATCTCATTTATTTGGTGAAAATGAGAAATCAAAACCTATGAAAATGTGAAATCAAAATTAGAAAATGGCTTAAATCCAGATTTCACTTGATCCAGTTCAGAAAGGAATACAGATGATGTAAATACTGAAAAAACACTTTAGGTTTTGCTTCAAAAGTTTTTCTTTTCACAATAAACAATTTATCCAGAATATTCTAATAAAATGCTGAAAGCATTAACATAAAATCTTTATTTTATTTTGTTTATAATGTTTACAGTGCTGGTGTTGGAAGAACAGGTGTTTATATTGCACTTGACCATTTAACCCAACATGTAAATGACCATGATTTTGTGGATATCTATGGACTTGTAGCTGAGCTAAGAAGTGAAAGAATGTGTATGGTACAAAATCTGGTAAGGTTTATCTATTCTGTTTTCTTGTTGTTTAAAAATTAGTCATCTCTTCATGTGATCTACAAAACAAGACTAGAAAGCTCATAACAATCTGCTGTATAATACATTTTCTACCAAATCCTGCTCTTATTTATTTCAAGCATTGTGGAAATATATTGTCTGTTTCCACCTAAATGCACTTAGCCAGAAAAGTCTTGACAATTGCTAAAAGAGTGCTATTTATTTTTAAACCTAAAAAATAATTTCTCAATCTCTAAGAAAGTTTATTTCAAGTTTTGGGTGCAGACCAATTGTTAGGTTAAAAACGGATTCACGCATTCACTACTTAATTTGACTTTATTTACTATTTAAGTGTATCCTTTTTTGTGTATGCATATGTGGCATTGTCCACCAAACTTTAAAATATTCATTTACCTTTGAACTCATTATTGACTCCTTGATTATTTTTCAATTGCTTCCAATAAAACAGTACATATGGATGGATTTAATCACAGATTTCAAACTGTTCAAAATCAATGGTGGGTTTTGGATCTAAAAAAGTACATTTCTGGCAGACTTATTTTGTATAGATATAAGTCAGCGATGACCTGCTGATGAGGAAGACTTCCTTCTGCTGTATCTGGAATTCTTAGTATATGCAAATGAATAACAGAAGAATTTAACGCTGATCCTAAATGCCCAGTGGAATGGAAATCAGCTTTATTTGGATAAAGCTTCTGGCATCCTGCAGGCTGCATCTAACTCAGGGCAGCCTGAGTAGCCTTTGTGTCTACAGCATGACTTAGCAACTTCTCAGTATGGAAGAGTAGTTTCAGGATGAACTTCCACATGACTGATGGATTTAAATTGATTTTAATGTAAGGAGACTTGCTCCATTTGGAATGAAATTCTGCTATTCCATATCACATCAGAATATGTAAAAAGTGTGTCAGAATACATGAAGCAATCGACCCTTCTTCAGAAGATTTAATGGGACTTTCTGGTGCTAATCTGACATGATATAGCTTGTAAGGTTCAGTCTGTATACCATATGCTCTAAGTTTTTTGTTTTGAAGTCTTCATGCAGCTAAACAATTATCAATACCTTCTTGTGATGATGAATTCTGGGAATACTATTTGGTTCTTGTTTTACATTTTTGACTAGAAGTGGAATCATCTGGAAATAAATCAAAGGCTAGAAGGCAATTTAATGGGAGCACTCCCAAAATAAAATGTTAAAACAGTGAGACATTTGATAACATCATCACATGTTTTTAAAATATGCATCATTTTTGTATATCTCTTCATTTGAATGTTTTGGCAGGGGCTAGGACAAGGTATGCCAAAATGATGAGATGATACAGGATGATGGTGTCAGAGTTCAGGTTTCCTAACAAATCAAGTATCCATCTCTATGCTGGCTGCAAAAATCTGAGATAGCGTGTTCTCTGTCCAGGATATTTCTAGCTCGTATGTGCAAGACTACAAAAGTTGGATCAGCAACAAAACTTGCCCAAAGGGAATCAATCTTGTAAAGTTTTATGGTAGATTCAAAAGTCAAGCTACTCTGAGAGTGCTGTTATAAAACACTGTTGAGTTGCCTATTAATCAGATTTTATGTGATCAGCACCGAAGATATAAAAGACAGCAGCAATTCCCTCCCAGAACTCGGTATAGAAATCCCTCAGTCAAACTGTCTGTAAGATCTATGAGTAAAATAAATAAAAGCTGATTGGTCTCAGACCTGTATTTTGCTTGTTTATAGCTTCAAAATAATGTTTCTCTTTGCTAACAGAGTCATGATGTGTTTCTGTAACCAATGGATGAGATTAGTTAAGATTGATTCTAACTGGGAAAAGAACTAGTCACACATAAATTGCCCAGGTAGCCTGCTTCACTCTCCCCTGGCAAACCCAGAAAGATTTTCATTGCTACATTATCAAAAGTAGCTGTATGACTGCAAGAGATTACAGAGCTTTCAGAGCCTGCATTCTGAACTGGAATAACCAATGTCAACTCCACTGAAATATAAGACCTTCATTTTAGAAATCCACATTTGTTCAGCAGACGTATCAGAGTTTCTCTTCTTGCCAAGTACAAGGGCTAGTTTGAAGTAATGTCATGCTATTATTTCAGTAAGAAAGTTATCGAAAAGTGTAATGGTGCTGCAGGCTTCAGGGGGCCTGTGAAACGCTGCTTTAATTACCCACAGTTCTGGGGCTGTGATAGTAAAAATTATCAGTGTAAGCTAATTTCTCTCATACATCTGAGACACTTGAATTGCATAGTAAGGGGAGTTCTGAAACAAAATAGCAATTACTGAGTCAAAAAATTACATAAATATTTTTACCTGTGCAAAAGACAAGGGTAAGAGTTTGATTTTGGTGCAGATATTCCAAATCCATCTCAACAGGGTCCTGGGCAACACGTTCTAGCTGACCCAGCTTGAGCAGTGGGTAGTTGCACCAGGTGGTCTCATGAGGTCTCTTCCAATCTGAATGTATCTGGGTTATTTTCTGCATCTACATATTCAATATTTCTCCTAAGTGAATATATGTGTGATTCATTTATTATATTTCTATCTGTTTTCATTTCTTTATTTCATCCTTACATTGCCTTGTTTTCCTCCCTTCAGACTTGATGTCTTTGAAAGCGTCAAACTAACTTTAGTAGCCCACTCTGTCTGTTATCATATGTTAAAAATGAAGCTATAGCTCGAGAAGTATTGCTCAAAATACTGGGTTAATTTGCTCCTAGCAGCAGTGCAGGCTCCTTGAGCATATAGGTTTAGATTTACTTGAACTTCTGCATTTGAGTGCACCCTGCTGGTTTTCTCTATGGCAGAAAGAGGAAAATTTTCTTATCCAGATTTTACATTCGTGTGGTTTGGTTCAATGTGGAGTCATTCATCTGTCTGCGCCTCATGGCAAAATGTCTTTTCATAGAACAAACATTCATAGAAAATTGTGGAATAACATTTTAGTCTCAGTAATGGTTAGTCTAATTTCATATATCTTATTGTTCATAAGGATTAATATTTAAACTTAAATGGTTTAAAGCATTATGTTTCATAATAATTGAAATCAGATCAGGTATATATGATATGGTCACCGGAGTACTGAGATTGCTGAGTTAAACTGCAACTGTTAAACACAGTTACTTTGAGATTTTCTAGGTGTTATAGAAAAAGGAAACAGGGTTTTTTGGTATTACAAGTACATTTTTCTTTTAATCTTTAAATTCACGTCTTACAGGCACAATATATATTTTTACATCAGTGTGTATTGGATCTGTTGACAACCAAGGGAAGTAGTCAGCCCTTATGTTTTGTAAATTATTCAGCACTGCAAAAGATGGACTCCCTGGATGCCATGGAAGGTAAGGAGATACAGACTGTGTCAAAATTATTTTTTCACAGCAGGTGCAATGACTTGTCCAGACTAAGAAGCAGAAAAAAAGTCCTTTGACATGCATTTTTTGCTTCAAGAGTATAAATATCTAGCCTTTTGCTGCTCTTTATTCCCCCTCACAGTAATGGTCATTGCTCAAGCTTTCTCCACCTTTTCCATGCAAGATTTTTTAAATTCAGTGAGAAACAGTTATCTGCCATTAGTTACTATTTGTTTACAAGGTAGGTTAATTTAATGTATCTGTTTTTTCTGCAGGTGATGTGGAGCTTGAATGGGAAGAAACGACCATGTAAATAATAGAAGTAAATATTACAGAAAAGGAGATTTTGAAAATCAAAGTCATATTTTTCTAAGCACAGGGGCCAAAGCAAATTCCCCTATTTTGTTGATTAAAGGAAACACAGCTGATTGAGACATCTTTTCTTCAATCAATGTGCCTTCATAAATGAGTTAAAGTATTTTATTCAAAGAACCGAGCAATAATGGTTTAGAGTACTTTTGCACAGACTGCACTTCTGGTGTTATACAAATAGTGCATTCAGAATATATTTAAAGTGTATTTGAATAAATTCCTTTTTTTCCAAACTATCTTTGTAAAACAAAAAAGAGCCAAATAAGATGTAAAAAATCATATTTCCATTGAACCTATTTTGGTGTGAATTTGCTGTGTTCTATGTGTTTTGGTTTTAAGTAAAAGCTAAGGCTTCTTTACTCATTCTTGATAAATTGGCTTCAGTGTTGTCAGTTCTTGCAGATTAATTCCAAGACCATCACAATGATCTTTACCTAAGTGTATGTTCTTGTGTTTTGAATATTTTTTTAACAAGTGGTAGTACATCAGCTCATGATCCTGAACAGCTGAAGAGTCACCTTCTGACATGGGGAGGATTATTCAGCTTTTACACAGTACACAGTAGCCCTTCAGGGACACTTGGGGCTATTTAAACTATTTTATAATCAGCAGGTTGGGTTTTTTTAAATACATAATGATGATTGCATATGTTCAGTACAGAAAAAAGTGTTTTACATTCCTGCTACTTTGCCAGGCAGATAAAATAAAGTAAAACTATAAATCTATTATCTGTTATAATGAATACTAAATTTACTTATGTAATAGAATGTTTAGAACTCATTTACCTTTCTTGAATATAACATTCTTCAACATTTTGAAAGGTTGCTCAAAATTTAATATCAATGTATTTTATAATACAGTTGTCAAGTAAAAAAATTTTGCACCCTCCTCAGGTTTGGCAAATCACTGCAGACACTGAAAATTATGGGAGCTAACATCTAGAGATTTAATAAAAGAAAACATCTTCACTTCTGATGATGATGCTGTTGATGATTATTATTATTATTATTGGAAATAGCTCTGAAACAGAGCTCTGAGAAGAAAAGCAAAAATTAGTAGAGTAGGAAGACTAGAGAGATAATGAAACTGTGTGTCCTGGTTTTACATGGAAGTGACAGTATTCAATTGATATTATTGGGTGGAAGGGTTGCTAAGTTTTCCTCAGGTAAAGAAATGTATCATCATTCTGAATAACAATAAAGCTGTGACCTTAATCTGAGATGTGAAACATAATAGTAAAGAGACTTTGGAACTGCCATCCTGTATTGTGTTTAGACAGAAGAAATCCAAGCTGTCTTGTTGAGGTATCAAGCCTAGCAAAGTCAGACAAAACTCTTTAAAACCTTGAAATATGTCTGTGAGGAGCTGTTCTTGTGTGTGCACACTCTGGACAAAATAGCCAATAAACAAAAATTTCCATTTCTTCACTGTAGCTTCCAGACAGAAAATGCTATGCCAAAGGTAACATGGTGCTTTTTCAGAACTAAATGATGATAATTTTAGAAACTGGCAAGGATAGTGCAGTGAAGACCCTTTGTAATTTCATAGAAAGTGCCAAATACCTAAAATGAAAATCAAAAGACAATATTTAAGGAGGTAGAAGTGGTCTACAGAGATATTTGGGCAATCTGTCTTTTAGGAAGATCAATGGTATTGTAAACATCACCTGTCAGGCTAAAAAGAAAACAATGCCTTTTAAAGCTTGGTAGGGGGAGAGAGAGGTGATGTCCACAGCTGTTCAAGTCTCTGGCAAAGCATTCGGTACAGCTCTAGTTTCATTTGGTTCCTATGAAACATGTGTTCTTCATTTATTATACATGCACTTTAAAGTATTCTGACAAATTGCTTATAGGGACTTACAGATGTTTTTCATGATTTGTGGTTGTACTTGGTAGCAGTACAGGGAGCACTGTGATAAATTGACGTTAGAGAGTCATAATCTTGTATAGTCTTATATCCACAATGGTGGAATATCTGGAGGAAAAAGCTAAGCCTTATGAGACTTAGAGATGAACTCCAGAAGTTCTAAACGTGCTTAAGTGTTCTCTGGTTTTTATAAAATACTTAATGGTGAAGATTCTATACACTCCTTTAGGGGACCTGCTTATGGTTACACTGCAGGTCACACTGCAGTCACTAACCTGCTCGCCTGACAACTTAGTAAGAGACTAGAAAATGCGACTCTCTTCTCTCTATGAAAAGTTGTTCAAGTACTTTACTGCACAATTTCACATAAGCAATCTGATGTATGCCACCTTGATGCATTTTGTATTGTCTCCAGGGTAAAAGACAATATTCAGCATAAACTGGCCACAACTCATAAGGTACATGGTCAGGGAAAGAAGTATCTCCAAGCAGTTCTCTCCAAGTACTGGTTTTTAGTACAAACACAGCAGTAGTTTGAACCTTCCTGTGTGTCTGCCAATGCTTTACAGGGATAGGGGAGCATCCATTTATCAAGAAATTCCTCCAGACCTCAGTTCAGGGATGAAGGAAGAATTTCCACATAGTCTCTTGTCTTCCATCCTTCTTTTCCTTGTGAAATGACACCTATGGTGGTGCTACTGACAGCACTGCAGAGCTGAAGTCAAGAAGAATTTGTGTCCAATTGCTATTTTAAGAATATATTTATATATATGAAGTGGCCCATCCATTCATTTTTAATGTCACCACTCAATTTTCTACAAATTCTTGGCATTACTGATATAGCAAGAGTGTACTCTGCCAAAAATAGAAATGGAATGAATAAAAATTGGAGAAAAATTCAGAAATTCTACAAGATTATTGAAAGTAGGTCACCCTGTATTAAATTATCTGGGAAATTTCTAGAGACTGATGTACCTCCATACAGAGAAGATGCAGTATTTATATACATATATTTTTATATAACTATATTTATAGCCAGTTCTGCTGGACATGCTTACGAGAGACTACTGTCAGTGCACTTAAAATACTGACTTGTCCTGTTCACAAAAGTAGCACAAAGACAGCAGAATATTATGTTTATGTTGAATTTAAAGCATTTCTTATATTGTTAAAAGAGTCGATAAAAATAATTGAGTTCAATTATAATTTTACTCCATATATGGGCTATTCAGTAATTTAATTTCTTAACATTTTGTGAAATTTTAATAATGTGAATTAATATGTGTAGTATCATCTGTATATTGCTGCAATACAGAGTATGATCATAATTAGTTAATAAGAAAAACCAGCAAATAATAATGAGTCATACTTAGGTGGTACAACTAAGAGAGCTTTCTTGGTTGCACACAGAAATTGAAAAACAACTTAGATGTGGATATGAATTTGCTGAGATTCAGGATACAAAGCCCTGTGAAGTCTGTGAACAGAAGAGATTTTTTCTGAAAATGTTTTGATAGCATGTTAAAATAAAATTTGAGAAGTATACCTGTTTCACAGGGTTACATATGTGTTAAGCATAACACAAGATCATTGTTTGTCCATGGAAATATGCAGTAAAAATAGATCCAAAATATTTTTTCTTTTAAGACATATAAAAAGTGTTCGATCAGCCCCTGGTTCAGAGGATATTCACATGATAATAATGAATTCAGGGTTGTTTTATTACTAAGTTATGTACCCATTCAAAGCTGCAAAATCTGCAATGCATCAAATACAGTGGACTGTAGCTGGAAACCATTGACACATAGTACTGAACATGTCTTTATTGGTTTTGATTTTAAGGAAATGAGTCAGAGAAAATGTGCTGAAAGGTGATGCTCTGTTTCAACCATTTCTCTGTGACTGTCGTGTCACCAATCTGTGTATAGTGTTAAAAAACTCAAGTCCTCCCAACATGGTTCTCCATGTTTTCTTCTCTTCTAATGTTGTGTTTCTTATCTGTATATGACTGTATTAGAAGGAATTGCAAACAGTAATATGGGTCATCAGAATTCCAATACTGCAGGCATGATCTGCAGGTAGTGGCCTTACAAATGTGCAGAGGCCTTACTGCAAACCTTCTCTTTTTCTCTTTCCTATGAGTTGATTTCCAGATGACATCATGGGATATCAGCCGCATTTTTGCTCTGACTCCTGTTCAATACATTTTCTGCCCTGTCCTCTCTGTGGCTATGATTACCAGGCAAGTGCAAAGCTATTTCTGTGCTTCCAGAGCTGAGCTATGTTACCAGTGGCACGTCTTTGTAGCATCAGCTCAGTATACAATTGTAAGGGTAAGCTGACTTCCTATCCAGAAGTTCCCCTTACTGCTGTAACAAATTCTGGTATAAATTTTAGTACTGGTCATTGTTCAGTGTGAGCTGAATAAAGCAAGATGGATTCAGTTTTGATATTTTACATGGATATTCTCTTTTCCCAATAACTTTTCCCAAACAGTGCTGAACAAATTACTTACTTTAATTGTTTCTTTTCACAGCCCCATTATCATGTAGGCCCTTTCTCAGATTCTATGTAAACAAAAATGAAAATCAATGGCTTTTCACCACTGTGCAACAGTGTACGACACATTTCATAGATCCCACATCATCAGGCAGCTTGCAATGAAGTTGCGAGTCTGTATTTCAGTTGAAAGACAACATTTAGAAGGTTTCAGATGTATTTGGATCATCTTACTCTGCTTGTTGATTGGTGTTACCAGGGTGATCTTTTTGTAGGATGACAGCTGCACCCAGCTATCCACTGTAATGATGAATAAACCGTTCCAGTACTCTTTACAGTCAGTACTGTGAGAGCTGGGGGAAGTTCTACAAGGATGTTCCCAAAATATTTCAGAGGAGATGGAGTTCTGAATGATATAAAAAGAATGCTTGGATACTGGAAACCTAATATGCAGCTAAAGCTGTACCATTCACAGTTGCATTCCATGAAGCCTGCTGAGCAGGGGGTGTGTCCTGGAACACACAGAGCATATTTGGGACAATTAACAACCTTTGAGCTGAGTAATGCACGGTGCAGGGAACTTTCGCCATCCCTGCAGGAATGAACTTAAATAAGCTTTACCATAAAATGTCCCCGGTTTACTTGGAAAACACAAATGCAGGTAACACCTATTATGACAGCTGGTAACATCCTTTGTGATTCAACATAGTGGTAGGAGCCAAAGGACTATATTTAATTCTTTCAGTAATTGTAACTACAGAAACAAATACTTTGACACCACAAGTGTAGAACATGGACAGACAGCATATAGACAAGGAAGATTTTCTTCCACTCATGGAGGCACAAACATAAAACAAATTAAACCTGTATGTCCCTTTCTTCCGCTCAGTCTGCTGTCTGCATGTGGTCACCAGTTGGGAATAATATTAATTTAAAAAATAACATTAATTCACTTTTAATTTGATTCCTGTATTGGTAATCCCTTTCTCAGAATCCAGAATAAAACAGTTACAGACCTTTGCCTTTTCACATACCTTCTGTTTGGATTCACAATAGCTCCATCTAACTATTTTTCTTACAGAATTCTACTAATTTTCAGTCAATATTACAGCAACAAAATACAGAGTGTGAATCTGGGCTTGCATATTGTGCACAGAATTCTTTACTGAGCTGCACTGACACAATACTGCACTCCAGGCCTGGGCAAGGAATTGACCTCAGGAGAGTGGCTGCCTAGCATGTAATCCTACTCTGAGAACAAGACAGTTATCTGACAAAGCACTGTCCCATTCAGGGAGTCTAGAAAATGTTCTCAAAGCTCTCTGACATTTATATGTAGGAGTTTAATCTGAACCTTTCTCTGCTAAGGATAAACAAGAAAATTCAGGTCATTGTCATCATTGTCAGCAACTCATCTTGGCAGTTCAGGACCCCAGGAAGCAAACCTCTTGTTTGACTGGTTTTAATAGTGCTTTTAACTTATAAATACTTACTGTCTTCTTCATGGTTTGCAATTAAAGTACACTTAAATTTTGACACTTTTCTGTCCTTTATTTTTTTTTCCTCTTTCAAAGTGGGGTTTTGCAGATATGACTTTTAAATAGTTAGAAGTTGTCTTAGGAAAATAGTGAGTTGGCCTGACAAAACAGCTACTAGGAGGATTCTTTGATAAAAAATGTTCTATAATAATGGCCAGATTATTATAATTCCTAAAAAATACACCTACAGTCTGCGATGTGGCCAATATTGTAAGAACATATATTTACTAAATATCCTGTACACCAAGAGTGTGACTGAATGCTCATGATACATTAATCACTTATTGATTCTCCTATTCTTTTTGCCCTTCCAGTTTCTATTATCCTATCCTGGCACTCCTAAGCAGGTTTTGGGGACATATCAGATTGCTGGTTAATGATGATTAATGCATCACCTATATTAATTCTGTCAAAATTTAATGAGACAAACATTCCCCTCCTGCATACTGGTGTACTCTCTCTGAAACCAGAAGAGATCTCTGGCATCACTACCAGTGCCAGTCAGAGGAAGGTTGTCCTCTGATAATGTGGGAGAAAATCTATTCTTAGTTCTAAGTTTTCATGAACTCTGCATGTCTGAAACAGATCACTTAATTTCTTTATAAAAAATATCTGCCAAACTTTTTTTTCCCTAACACTTATATATCCTATATATTTGTATTTGAAAGCTCTGAGACAAACAATTTTCTCCCAAAATGCTTTTATGCACTTTCTGTCACATCTGAAAATACTATCAAAGTAATAAATTCCTTCTGCATCCCAAACCAAACAAATGGCAGAAGATTGTCAAGAGTCACTGTGGATGGCATCACTACAACACAGTGCATGTGCTCCATTTAGCTTTCATCATCCCTTCAGCTCTCTTGTCTTGACAAGGAACAACCTGTGCTAGGCAGTGGCTCTTAAGACAAAGGGCATTAGCTAAGAGAGATTTTGCATAGCATTAACTTCATCTTTCTGGAAAGATTCCAAATCAGCACTTCAGGAGTACAGCAGGTACAGCAGGTATGGTTGTCAACCAAGGCATCTTCTTTCTTTTTCATTCTTTGGGAAAAAAATCTGCCAGCTCTGTGTCTGGAATACTAGAAAAAATTACAAAAATTACAAGAATTAACTGAAGATCTCTTTTTCTAGCTTGTGATCATTGTTACAATATATCACATCCACACATCCTTTATTATGTATGCATGCACAAGCAGCTACTCAAGCTCTTGAAACTAAAAGCACAAGTAAACCAGTCATGTCAGGTGTGACTAGCTTGTTTTGTGACTATTAACTCTTGAATCTAGAGAAATAATTGATTCTGATTTTAAAAATAAACTTTGGGCTGTCCTATTATCTGGTTCTCCAAAACCAGGAAAAATGTTCAGCAGTGTCTTTAAGCAGATTTTGTGAAACAAAATTTCTCCAACGGCTGAAAGAGGGAGAAAGTTTCCATTCAAGTAAAACTAACAAAAATGTCAAAATGGACAGTTGGTGTCAGTTCCAGAAGGATTTAAAACTTAGACATGAGCTTGAAAAAATCATGTTAATTGAGCCAATATCCGTATAAAAAGAACCTTTTGCTTAGCATAAATACATTGAGCAACGTGCTTGAAATATGTGTATTAAAATGCTTAGGAGAAAAGAATACTACATTAATTAAATACAGAAATATTATATTCTATTTATATCCAGCACCATATGATGTGTTTTGCTTTTTCCTGAGAGAGAAATTCCAAACAAACGTCAGAGCTCAGCGTTTTTATGAACTTGGCTAAAAAGTTCATCTTTCAAATATGTAAATCTGTAAGCAAGACTTTATGGTGTCATTTATGAGAGAATACAAATCCAATTAAATTAAGTTTTCCATTGCAATTTCTATTTTAAAACAAGTCTTTGTAATCTTTATAGGATATTTTCAATCACATTTAGGAAATCAATTCAGTATATACTGTAGAAGAACTATGTACAGTTCTTTCTGGAGATGGACTGCTAGAATAATTTTAGGCTCTGTATTTCAGCAGAGGCTAGCCTTGTGAATAATTCAAATAAAGTTCCATGCCAAAGACATAGCACATGACTGGCAGTCAGGGTCTGCTGGTATTGCTGGGTAATCCAAACCCTGCCTTCGGGAGGAAGTGAGTCAGGGGAAGCTGTTGAGGCCAACAGCATCGGAATAGCCCAGGCACTCAGCCCAGTCATGTTCCACAATGAAGCGGTGAGCTCACAGGACACCAAAGCAATCTCCTGCATTCCAGCCTTTCCAAATGAGTGCTCTTCTCCTGCTTCTCTGTGTACCAGAAGCACTGGTGGCTCTTGGGCACAGGAAGTTTTCAGTATACAGACCAGGTTGATCACAATCTGCTTAATATTCCATTGACTTCTTCTTTTTTTCTTTTTTTTTTTCCCCTGAAGGTCAAAAAGAAAGGTATTAAGGAAGGAGCAATGACAAAAAATAGGAGTTGGGTTGTGTTAGAGAATTTCAAGGACATTTAAATGTTACAGTGCCTAACTCTTGGAAAGAATCCTTAGCTCAAACTCAAAGCACATAGAAAACTAGCAACTTAAGAAAGGCATTCTCAGAAATTATGAATGAGACGTAGGGGAAAAAAAGGACTGATGATGTAGATAAAAATGGTTAGCTAATTCAACTGGAATTGCCAATTCTGATTTCCTCTTCTTAAAAAAATCCAGAAGTAAACAACTAGGCTTTTATTTTAAGCACTCAAATAATACACTGATTTACTTTCATTCTCTTCTTAATTCAGAACAGGGAACTGTTTATCCTTGTTTATCACATCTCAGGGAATCATCACACCAGGGAATCGCATGCGTTATCTGTCTTATCCCAGTAGTGCCATTTTCCAGAATATTCAGTTATTCCTTCAGAAAGGGATGTACCCTGAGGGGGGAAAGCTCTCACCTGAAATGTGGAAGGCAGCTTTTCAAAACCTGAAGTACAGTAATAAAAAAAATTATAGGGGCCTGGTTGGATCCTGGCGGGATTTCTCTTTGCAAGAGCGTTGATACCTTGACTGTTTTTCTTCTTCTACCTTTAATGCTCCCCAGTTATCCCCCCAAAAAAAGTAGAATTCTTCATAATAAGGAACAATAATAACATATTTCGTAGCAAAATAGGGTGAAAAAAGGAATCTCTTTGTCCTGTAGTCTGAATATTTTGCTTGAAGGCAGCATCACTTCTAGCTGAAGTTGATTTGCTGCTTCTCTGCAGCTATCTGGATGTTTCTTTCTATTAGGACACTGACATAAATTTGCCTTGCTATAACTAATTGCATCTATTTGTTTCCATCCATATAAACAGTGTCGGTTTATTCTGTTCCTCTTTGCAGCAGTCTTTACTGTTTCCTTGATCACTGCCAGCACTTTCCCTTGACTTTTTTATTCCCTTTATCACCACATTCATTCAACATTTACACAAGGTTTCCAAGCACCTCATCGTTCTTGTTAGAATTTTTTTTTTTTTGCATTTTGTGCTTTCTATAGCTGTACCAGCTGTATAATTTTTGAGATGCAGTGCAGCACTTGAAAATGGACATGGAGTTGCAGCTAAGTCTTCCCAGCCTGGAACAGGAGGGAAGGACTACCTCATGTGCCTCTGATCTGTTTGTATGTCGTAGCAGGATGTGTGGGGTTCTTTTCTGAACAGCATGATATATGTTCATCTTAACACTCTCTGTAATGATCAGTTTCCTTCTTCTGCAGTTACCACCTAGCTCAGTACTCAGTTTGTATTTCTGCAGTGATCTGTCTCCCTGAGGTGCTCATTTGTGCCCTTGTCCTCATTGAATTGAGGTCATCAACAATTTGAAATCTATACAAGTCCTCCAAAAGGTGATAATTCAAGATGTCTCTGTGATATCTACAAACTTGGTGAGCATATTTTCAATTCAGCTATCTGCAAACCTGATGATTTGCAGTTCATATTTTCAATTCAACCAGATGAGTTATTACTTAAAACCAAAGTTCCTAGAACAGAATTCTGGGAAGTCTCTCATTTAAGAGTTCTGCTTTGATGAGTTTGCAAGGAGTTGAATATGCATATGAGTTTCATTTTACAGTTTTCATTTTCATAGTGTTCATATGAGAATGGCATGTGAAAATGTAGAAAAAACTTCATTTAAATCAAGTAAGTGTTTTCTGCTTATTGTCCTTATATTCTGCTATATTTTTGCTTATTCTATAGCACCTATCATGGCAGGACAAAAAAATCGATTTGGTACAGCTTAGTCTTGAGGATTTTTTAACAGGAACAAAACTACTCCATGTTGGCATTATTCACCCCTTTGTATTCTCACAGGTGTACACAAATATTGTATAATTTTCCAGTATTTTCACAGAAACTTAGGTTGAATTCCTCATCTACAAGTCCTATTCCTTCTATTTCTACTTTACATTTGCCTATCTCTACTCCTCTGCAAGCTCACTCATTCATCAGTTGTTCTCAAAGACATCAGAAAATGGCAAAGACAATTCTCTAATTACACTGAGAGCAAATCAGTTTTAACATGTAAATTAATCCGATAATTTTACCTCTTGGTTTTTCTGTCCTGTTCTGACTCTTTCTACTCTTTTTATTAATGCTAATAATTTTGTTGACCAGCAAATTGCACTTCATTTTTTAATTGCATTTTGGGTTGAAGAAGACATTAGGCACTGCATCATCTGTTAATGGCTTTCTCTCTGTTTAGGTCCACTTTGTTCCCTTGATATTGCAAACCTCAATAGAAGTTTCTTCTTAATTTTTATGAGTTTTGATATTGATTTCTTGATTTGTCCCTTGCCTTTCTTATTCTGTCTTAACATGTCTATGCTATCCTTTCTTTCCCAACTTTTTTTTTTTTTTTCCTGTGTTGCTTATGACTGCTTTTCCTCAGCTTTAGAACAGAGTACTAGAGTAATTTAGGCTGGAAAGGACCTGTGGAGGTCATCTAACCCAGGTCCAACTTCAAAGTTTGATCAGGTTACTCAGGGCATTGACATGTCAAGATGGCCATTTATCTTGTGGCTTCACTAAGAGGCAGTTACAGTCTCATCAAGAATGACAAGTCCTGAACTCCCACATAAAATGCCCTTGGCTAAGTTATGTTTGAGGTTCAACCTAGAAAGTGTGTTCTGACTCCATCTGTTCTAGGTCCTGTCAATATGTCAGCACATGAAACATAATGCCCCTAGCTGCTCTGCTGAGCCAACAGAGAGGGATTTCTGCATACATCCAGATCATGTTTAGATACCTCTGGAAATTTACTGATGAAAAATGCAGCACATATACCTTTCCAGACATCCCTAAGATCTTGAGGAGCGAGGCCTGAAAGTACGTGTGAATTTAGGCACTCAAACTGGGGCACAGGCACATAAATCCCATGTGGAATCAGGCCCTTGATGGCATTAGTGCTAATTGGCATGTGCTAACCTATGCACTCCCTCATGTCTCTTGGCAGCTCTGAGACCCTTCTCATGGTTAGTCCAAGAAGGATTATCTATCTACATTTCCCTTCCCTGGCTTGTCCTTTGGGACTTGATCCTGCAAGCCCTATCAGATATAAGTAATTGCAAAAAATACTTTGGGAGGTGAGACACTTTTGGGATGTTCAGAAAAGGATTAGATAAATTGATAGCCAGCATGTCTGTAAATAGATACTAACAGAAGTAGGCAAGGATGTGCTCTGTAGCACAGAAAGTTGGAAGAGTCATACTTATCCATCAGTTATTTCTGTAAGCTCACTGTGTCCAAGAGCAAGCATGTGGATGATGGACAGAGACTCTACGTGATTGATGTGATGTCTGTGCCATGTTTGTTAAAGGAAGCCGTTTGGATCAGGTCAATAGTTGCTATCATGGATTAATTCTTATGGCCAAAAGGAATGTAAGGATGGCTGACATTAATCCTATCTGTTATTCCTAGCTTTGCATTCCCTCAGGTAAAGTACAATTAAGATCATGAAGATCTGACCTAGGATTGCCACCATGCTGAACTGGTGGTAATCTGGTCAAGAAGTGACATTCAGTGAGAACTTGACAAGTCTTATCATGCAGTCTCTTTCAGAAATATCTGTTATGCATTTCTTGTCTTCACCATAGTTCAGCATGACTATTTGCTGGTATCAGCAGTGTGCACTGACAGCTCAAGTGAAAAAGCTGTTGGTCTAACTTGGACTCTCCAAATGAAAATAAATTCTGTTATCAGTTACTATAAAGTTGCAAATAAATCACAAAGAATTCACATTTCTGCCCCAGGTATTTTTGATTAAAATAATCTCAAAGTACTTAAAACCAAAAGCTATCACAATCAGAAAGTTAATTCCTTCCAAGAACCTGGTATGGTTGATGAGACCATTCTAGATCATGGCTTACTTAGGATTTTTGGGGCATTGGAAAAGTCACATCAAGAAGTTTGACTAACTTTAGTCTCATTTACAACTCTCTATATACATCGGTTTGAGTCACAGGCATGACTATTGCTCTGTGCATGCATACAATTCCTGAACATGCTACAACTAAGGTGATTCAGTGACTCTTTTCAGAAATAAAAACACAGTTATAATTTCTTTTTTATTAGATCGCTCATGTTAGTCAGGAAAAAGAGAATAATTTCATAAGATCAGGCAGTTTTTCCACTGATTGTAAAATTCTTGCCTGACTTTCAGCTCATGGACATTGTGAGCACATATTTATCTTCTGTCAGAGAATACCATATGTCTCAAGAAAGTGACATTGTTTTTCTAGTCTCCTATTTTCTGCTCTTACTTTAGATACATGACTTCACAAACAGCTTAGAATTTCCAGAAAATGCTAAGCAAGTTCATTGTTAACTAAATCAGGACATAAATACAGTACTGAACAGCTGGAATTCTGGAAAATATTTTATGTGAAGTGTCACAAAATTCCTGGGGCCATGGAAATGTCAAATTTGAGATGCTTGACTGAGAAAGCTCCACAATGAGAGGTGATAATCCAAGCCTCTGCAGATTCTTTATTGTTGATAAACTGTTGCTGCTGCCTGTATAAAATCAACTTCAGCACAGACACATCCTCTGCCTGGAAAGACAGCTAAATATCAGCACCCATGAGGCAGTGATGCTGCTTGAGTGTGCTCTCACACTACTTTTCAGCCAGTATAATGAATAATACAGTTTGTAAAGATGGTGTCAATTGTGTGATCATTTAATAACTCCTTATTCCATGAAATATTCCAGCCTACAATCAGCTGGATTAAGATATATGTATCTATATAAAGTCTTTCTGTAAACTGACATGACTTTTGGATCCAAATGGAACGATCCTAGAGATCCAGAATCTTCAGGGGGCTCTCTTCTCAAAAGAAATTTCAATTAATTAACTATTTATTAATTCATTGGCAGTCTTTCTTGGTAATTCTTCATTAATGACATTGAAACTTTGGATGTTGATTTCTAATTCTCTTGTACTAATAAAAAGTGAGTGCCTTGGGAAAAAAATGTAGAAAAAGTGTCTCTAAGGCTCCTCATAATGTCAGTTTCTTTGCCACATAGGCCTTAAGGGTTGTATATTGTGCAGGATGGATTTCACAGCTTAAAAGAGATAAAAGAGAGAATCTCATCTCATTTATACAGTGGGCTTTTTAGAAGTCCAAAGAACTCAGCAACTCCCATTGAACAGAGCATGACTAGGCCACTATGTATGGACCTATCAAAATAAAATTAGTTTATTATTGGTCATGTGGAGTTTATTTAGGAACTGCTAGTGCACAATAACTTAAGTACATTATATTTCTTAGTTATTATAGCAGTCAATAATACCTCAAAGTAATAACCGTAAAGTTTACACTTCCAGGCATACACTTCTATTAGGCTGTTCTAATACATGAATGTTGTTCACAAATAATGACACTACAAGTTGATAGATTCTGTTATAAGCCAGCTGGTTTACACTTCACAAACTTTTTTTTTCTCACTATTTTCTCTAAGCATAGATATAAGTTGCCAATTACCAGTTTCAAAACACAAATCTAAGATAACTTTTTCAGGGATTGCTTATCTAATTAGAATAGCTTATATGTCTTATTCTGAACTTTTCCTCAGTGTTTAATTTCCAAATAATTTCCCCAAAAAACACAATCAATACACTTTCTCTAAAAATCCACATACTTACATCAATTCAAGTGAAGCCCTATTTTGGATGATTTTTTGCAGGCCAAGAGAGCATCTGGCAATCTTTTAGTCTATGCAGTTTCTCCGAAATATTGCCCAGAGTAGTCCGGTGAAAAATTAAATGTAAGCTTTTTTGTCATGCTTTTTTGAAATCTGACTAGAATGAGAAGGGTAAGACCTATTTTGTCATACAGAATCGCTGAATACTATCCAGCTTTCATTCCTGTATTTGTTTGTATGTGCCAGATGAACTGCATGGGGAAGGAAGAGTATCAGCTCAGCCAAGGTTCTTTCCATACCTTGAGAAATGTCATGTTCTCTTTTAGGAGGGACCATTAGACTGCTTTGGATTTTGGAACATCACCAAGGTGTTCTAACATGGTACAGAAGTAGTAATCAGAGCCATTTACTTATTTCAAAAATCTCAAAAAATAAATGTGCGGATTTTCATTTGTGCCACATTAAAACATCTAGACTCCAGTGTTTTTAAATAACATGTTTTTGAGCCCTCAGGAATACCAAAGCAAATGAAATCTTAGTAAATCAACGTGCAGAAGTTATTAAGTGAAATTATGAGACACAAACAGAATACAGAGGCAAAGAAGTACAGTACAGACGTCTGTATTTCTAGGAGTGGCAGACCACAGGTAACCAACCTTGCATACAACCATGTACCTTAAATGTCACTCAGCTGAATAACTGAGTGACCTTCGCAGCCTAAAACAGTTTTGCAGCTGTGCAACCAGTTTCCGTAACAACAGGATACAATATTCAAGGTCATTACTGCCATTTAATACAGTGCAAATTTCTTTCCAGATAGCTTCATTGCAACAGCTTATATTTTCCAAAAACAGCAGCTATTTTCTTTTTGAAAGTGAATCGTTTGGCATAATCATTTCATGGTTTTGTGATTTACTGGTTTAAACAATCCCTATGTTATTGCTAAGGAGAGAGTTTTCTGTGTTCATTATGCTCAGTGCATTTCCACAGCTTCCACTTCCAAGCCACTGTCATACCAGTTTTCCATGAAGGTCCATGGCTCTGCAAAAATCCCTTGTGAGAGGCCCAGAACAGTAAGCTGTCATTTTTCCAGTCTAAGCACTAAACTGTTTTGCTGTACACAGACAGCAAGGATGTGATCAGCCTGTACTGGATGCAGAAACTTGCTCTTCACATACCCTTTTCTTCCTTTCACTTGCAGAATTATGGTTTGACTATTGCCCTTTGGGCCGAGATTAGGTTTAGATGTCACAGTCATCATGTTTGGAAACAACATGGTGTGAAAATGCATTTTACGTTTCCAGCAGTCTGTAATGTAAACAGACCAATCAGCACACACTGTAAAAATAGCCTTTCACACAACCACAAAAACCACAATAACAACAAGTGATTGCACAACATGTAATGTGTCTTTTACTTATGACACATTTCGTGTTCCTCATGTTTTGCCTAATCCCAAGTAGAAGATATCTGTCATTATTTCTTCCTGCAAGAAATCCCCTCTTGTGGATAGAACCATGGAAAATGCTTGTCCCAGCCAGCAACAGTGCAATGGGCCTCCAGTTTCTAAAAGGCACTCCCTCCTCCCCAGAAAAACGTCTTGTAGTAAAATAAATGTGTTTGTGCAGTGGTGACTATTTGTCACTGTAGACCCTGACACAGGCATTAAAGCATCTGCCATTTAGAACTGTGTCTCATAACTGGCCAACATGAGAGCTGCAATGAAACCCTATCTTACCATATTGAACTGAAGAGGTCTGTTTAGTTAGCAAGGTTGCACCTCTCAGATACTAACAGGACTGTAACTGATATGAACACTAAAGTCCATATCCAATCAAACGCAAACAGCAATAATTTGGAATATCTATACAGTCAAGACCTCTGTGAATAAGAATTTTTAAATCCTCCCCTACAAACACAGTAAATTCATACAAAGTTGTCTTTTCCAGGTCTCTGCCTTTCTGGCTGCCCGGCTCCAGAGCACATATTACACTGTCCACTATCCTATTTGTAAAGCTTACATTTGAGAGATGGTTGCTACCATGTGCTTTTAAATTCTTTAAAGTGTCACATATTTATATACAAGCACTGGCATATACAGTACACACACTTCCTCTAGTCAGTTCCTAAATCTCCTAAAGTGAGAATGCATGTGACACTGTGGATATGCAAATAATATCAAATGCTTGTAGAATCAGAATTTGAATAGGGTCAAGTGAACAAAAATATCTAGGTAAACAAAAGTCAGGTAAGTCTACCATCATATATAAATTAAAATCAAGAATTAAAGCTGGTGAGTTATTCCTACAGACCCCTGTGAAATTTGTTTTAATGCAACAAGAGATAATGAAATTCAGCTAAGAAGTTCTGCCATATACCACAAGCCATGAAGCTCCATATGCTTTGTTCCAATGAAAAATCTCTAATCTCTATTTACCAAACATTTCTGTAATATTTTGTAGATTCGGGAATAGATACTTGCTTTTTAACAGACTACCAATCTTTGGTGTGCCAACTCTCTCCTTACACATCTGTCAGCTATTTCAAACATCCTACAAATTAGATGCTTAAAATATCCTTCTGAAGGGAAAGGAGGGATGAAGTTTCTAATCCTCTATTTGCAATACTTGGCATAATATTCTACTTCAGCAGCAAATCACACTTCTCTAGTTGTTCCCTAAGAACTGTCACTACAAATGTCAGCGGATCATACAGGTGGGCCAGGTACAGACCTGTCAAACCTGGCAGTGCTGAAGACCCAGCAAGCCCTTAACATTTCAGGGTGCCTTCCAGCTTAGTTTCTCATGAACAGAACCCAGATGACACACCCTTAAGAGGACCCTGTGAGGAGAATGGAAAGTGCACTAAGTCAGGGCTAGTCAGAGATTTCCTTGACAAAGGCATTCCTGACAAAGTGAACTAAGAATGTAAACACATCCTGGGTGAGTATCTGAGTGTCCCTACCGACACATCAAGAGGAACAACAGACAATTAACCCTGTAACAGCTTACACTGGTGTCCTACCTATGTTACTACACAGGCTACAAGTGACAACAAAACGTGCAGGAACACATATTTCTAGACAGGCCACCTACTCCTACCTGAACAACCTACCAGACTTGAGTGAGAAGGCCTGTGTGAACTGGAACTGGCAGAGAACACAAGACCACAAGCCCAGAGGTTTTCAGTAGCAAAGGAGTTTCCAGTACTCTAAATGGTTGCCTGGAGACAATAATGAGGAAAGGGTTTTTTTGTTTTTTGGTGTTTTGTTTGTTTGTTTTGGTTTTGTTGTTGTTGTTTTGTTTTGGGGATTTTTGTTTGTTTGGGGGGGTGTTTGCTTTTTGGGTTTTTTTTTGTTTTTGTTTGTTTGTTTGTTGGTGGGGTTTTTTTTCTGTTGAGAAATTAGATGAGAAATGCCACAATTTTAGAAGGTGCTATTTTCCCTGTGGGGAACAGAAAAAGGATGTTGGAAATAGCACTCAGTAGAAGATATAAAGTCAAACGTTAGAAGGATTTCAGAAACACGTTTAGAAGAGTATAAACTGAAAAGGCAAAGGCAGAAGAACATCTTGTATTAACAATAAAATGCTAAAAGTTTCTGCTAAGAAAGGTGCTGTTCAACATAGATATAAAAGGAAGAAGAGGAGAGTGCGAGTGTGAATAGAAAGATTTCTATTTCTAAAGCGTAGAAAAAATCTGAGAGCCACAGTATGCCCGTAGCTGGGTCTACACTGGTGACCTGCACTTCTTAAATTGCTTCTTGCATAAATCTGCAAGAAGCAATTTAAGAATCCTTACCTTTATGGCCAAAGTATTTACCCATGTCTCAAATCAGTTATCGTATGAGTTAGGTCTATAAATACAGCTGAAAATTTCACCTTCACCCAGGTGCCCTTCACAGTGACACATAGGAATGGATAGGATGGATCCTCACTGATTACCAAGGCCACTGCAAAGAAGTGTCAGAGAGATCAAAGATTTAAAATGCACCGTGCCTGTGGCTGGAAGAATCTTGAGAACAGCAAAGGATAAAAATGAGACATTTGGAATGGTATAAAGTGTTAAATGAGTCCTAGCTGACAGAATACTTCTTAATAGTTATGGACTAAATTTCTGCTTAAACCTTAAGGTATCAAGAGTGACCCGGGCAGTTCCAGGCTTATTATTCAACCACAGTTATCCAGAAAAATTGTGTGTGGCAAAGTGAATTTGGAGGGATCCAACTCCTGGAAGCCAGCTGTGACTTAAAATGCAGTGCATCTTTCTTGTATTTGGTCATCCTGACCACTCGCTGAATTTACAACTCCCCAACTTTCTGAAATACTTCCTTGGTAAGGAAAGTAGCCCTTCTAAACCAAATACAACACATCAGAGTTTTACTTTTATAAATATGCTGAAAGCATATTTTCAGTAGAGTACCACACATGTAAGCACGAACAATTGAATAAAGAACTGGCTTCAGAGTAAGTTTTTCTGTGAGATTCTACCAAGTCAACTGAAATCACAAGCAGACTTCAGTAGTGATCCTCCTTTCAATTCTACGTCCAGTTGTTCTTATTCACATGCTTTTATTTCCTCTCATACCTTTGTGCTTATATCTGACATGATCAGGAATACAATGCATGAAGAGGAAAAAGGCTGGCACTAACCTTTGAATCCTCCACTTGATTCAGTTTTGTAACGGAGAACATCTCTGAGGATATTTTATTCATATGTGCTAGGGCTGTTTGCTAGCTGTGTTACATAAACCAAGGAGCTGGAGTGGGAGATGCATCAAAATTCAAATTTCTTATAAGATGGGGAAACTGATCATTTTCATTCAATTTAACTTTATTTACAGTTGTTAGGAGTTCTGCTCCTATCAGTTAGTCCTACAAAGGACTAATTATGCTGTGCCCACATAACTATGAGGAACCAAATCTGTTTACTCTGTCACTAAGTGCTGGAAAGAAAGAATATATTTTGTTTCCTGTTAAAAAAAACCTGTTGAAAGCAGTGGGAGCATCTGGCTCCTAAACTTACAGTTTCCCAGCTTGCTGAGTCCACTTAAAGCTCTTGAAAGGACAACAACAATTTGGTGATTACCTCTCTCCGTTAAACAAAATTTTCATTTGTGCACCTTACCAGTAGACTAATCTTGTCTGTCTTGTTCCAAACATTCCCAGGGTAGTATTGAAGAAAATAATAAAAGAAAAAAAATGAGTATAGTAAATAAAAAACAAAACAAAACAAAACAAACCAATTTAGAGCACTTTTGGTTTATGGAGTTTGGGGGGGGGGTTGTTTGTTGGGGGGGTTGGTTATTTTTGTTTGGATGGTTTTTGNTAAAAGAAAAAAAATGAGTATAGTAAATAAAAAACAAAACAAAACAAAACAAACCAATTTAGAGCACTTTTGGTTTATGGAGTTTGGGGGGGGGGTTGTTTGTTGGGGGGGTTGGTTATTTTTGTTTGGATGGTTTTTGTTGTTGTTGCTTTGGGGTTTTTTATTGCTACCATTAATAATGCTATGGGACAAAGACCCCCGTAATACCTGAAAGCGTGTAAAGGGGTAGTTTTTCCATGGATAGTCAGCAAATTAAATCAGAGACACAATGGATGGGTAAAGGTCAACATTATATCCCTCTTTAACGGTGGAAAATTAAATCACAGGAAAAGTAGGTAACAGGTCAAGGGTCAAACAGAAAGCAAGTTGCAAAACATGGAAACTGAGCAACTGTTTCTTATGTTCAGTGTCTTAACTGCCAGACTGCCCTTTCTTTAATCTGAAGAGGGAAAAAACCTCAGTGATGGAATACTACCAAAATTAATTTCGCCGAGAACAGTCTGAATTTCTCTGTCTCATTCAAAACTGGATATTGTTCTGCCTCATTAAAGCAGAAATGAGATCCACTCCAACAACACTGATGTGGTGAAAACAAATCCACAACTGCTCTTAGTGTTAAAGATTTTTGTACTCCAAAAAATTGGTTTGCAGTTTTGGAGAAACAGTCTAGTCAATGATAAATTTGATTGTAGCCTTAGAGAAATAAACAATACCACCACACTTGTCCTCAGAAAGCTGAAGTCTGGAGCTATGATTGAGAGCTATGAGACCATTGCAGGTGCTTCATCTTTGTGTATTCTCGTGTATATAAAAAGCTTACACATGTGTATATACACAAACACACAGGAATATACTTACTTATCCACAGAAATATATATACATATACATATACATATACATATGTGTGGGCATATAAGTATGGACACATATGCATATACAGATATACATATTTACATAGGCATAAAGATGTTACATGGTATTTAAAGAACACAAGGCAGTTCAGGAAAAGAGGCAAAGAGGCCATTTTCCCAATCCTCTTTCTTTAGGTGAGACAGTTCTACACATGATGTGGAGCAGTATAAGCTAACAGAGAGTGATCACAAGCTCCATTTCTGTCTCTGTGTCTAGGAAGCTCTCTATACCCTGCCAGGCCCAAGGGATCAAACTTCAGTTACACCATATGCCTGGGCTTTGCTTGCCCTAAACAGCGTGAAGGACAAGGGCTGTCCGGAGAGCCCCATCACACTGTAACCCAGTCACCTGGAATCACTCCTGTCACCTCATGGGCAACGTGGGAAAGTTCACACTGACAGGCTAAGCTGAGGTGCACTATCTGTGGGTGCCTCATCATCGCAGCACGGCTCTGCCTTGGCAACCTTCCCCATGTGTGTGGAGGAGCAGCGAGCTTGGCTCCCAACCTTGGGCTGGCCCGGGTGGCTCGGGTCACAGGAATGGCATGCTGCAAGGGGAAGGCAGCGGGGAGGGGTGGAAATAGCAGGGGCTTCTACTGAAAATATTAACCCGTTTATTTGTAAAGCGATGGCCGCCTTTGAAATATCTTCTTGTATATCTATACTTGGCCCCTAGCAGAGAGCGTACGCCGGGTGTGTGAGGGGTGGGCTGGGGGAGGGCTCCCTGCGCAGCCCCGCGCCTTTGTCCTCCGGNATTTTTCTTTAATTTTTTTCTAATGTGTCTCCCACCTCTCGTGTCCCCCCTCCCCTTCTAAATGGGAGATGTTCTCAGGACAGCGGCCTGGAGACTGGCTGGAATCAGTTTTGGAGGGTGATACACCGCGACAGCTAAAAGTTGGATAGGGTTTCAGCAGCTCCTATATAAAGCAGGGGGGGACTTATGTCACTGCACTAATTAAATTCCATCTGGGTTGTTCCTCGGGGTGTTTTTGAGATTGCCACCCAACTCAAGCAGGCAGAGAGGCCCCGGGACAGCATGATGGACCTTTTTGAAACTGGCTCCTATTTCTTCTACTTGGACGGGGAGAATGGAGCCCTGCAGCAGCTGGAGATGGCTGAGGGATCCCCGCTATACCCAGGCAGTGATGGCACCTTGTCTCCATGTCAGGACCAAATGCAGCCGGAGGCCGGCAGTGACAGCAGCGGAGAGGAGCATGTGCTGGCACCCCCGGGACTACAACCCCCTCACTTCCCCGGCCAGTGTTTGATCTGGGCTTGTAAAACTTGCAAGAGAAAGTCGGCCCCCACGGACAGACGGAAAGCAGCCACGCTGCGGGAGAGGAGAAGGCTGAAGAAGATCAACGAAGCCTTCGAGGCTCTGAAAAGGCGGACTGTGGCGAACCCCAACCAGAGGCTGCCCAAGGTGGAGATACTGAGGAGCGCCATCAGCTACATCGAGAGGCTGCAGGACCTCTTGCACAGGCTGGATCAGCAGGAGAAAATGCAGGAGATCGGGGGGGACCCGTTCAGCTTCAGCCCTAAGCAGGGAAATGTAAGCACTGTCGCTTGGCCCCTCCGCCGCCACGGCAGCGCCGCCGCGCCCGTCCCCTCCCTCCTCCTCCTCGGCCGGGCCGCTGCGGGGGCCGGGAGGGCTGGCGGACGCGTAGGGCGCCCCTCGGGGACCCCGCCAGTCCTTGGGCCTCCAGGGGTCCCACGGCCCGGCCCGGCGAACCGCGGCCGCCCCACTAACACCCGTCCTCTCCCCGTGTCTCCCCGCCCCTGCCCGTGTGCCGCAGATCCCCAGTTCGGACTTCCTGAGCACCTGCAGCTCCGACTGGCAAAGCGTTTCTGACCATTCCCGAGCCCTAGGAATCAGCCCCAAAGAAGGTAACTCGCCTCGGGGGCCCGCTCGCCGCCCTGCCGGCCCTGCCCGCCCGCCGCCCCCTTCCCTGGCCCCGACGGCCGCGCTCTGGCTCTCACGCTCACTCCTCTGCCCGGCCGCTCCGGGAGCCCCCAGCCCGGCGAGGAGGAGCGGTCTGCTCATTAATGCCTTTTCTCTCGTTGAGCAGGAGTCTCCGTTGTCGAGTCGTCGGCCTCCAGCAGCCTTCGCTGCCTCTCTTCAATAGTGGACAGTATTTCTTCCGACGATCCCAAACTGCCTGGCGCGGAGGAAGCGGTGGAGAAATAAACCCGTTTTTGTGGTAGTATATTTAATGGGGATGGAGCCTCCACCCTCTCTCCTCTAAACTAAGTTAACGAGGCAAATTCACACAATGGAAAGCCCAAGCAGGGGCCTTTTTAAGATCGAATCAAGGTACACCTACCCCAAAGAAAATGGCTCCCACTGACTCGAGCCAGACAGAATTCCCCCTTGCCTTCTTTTTTCTTTTTTTTCCTCGAGTTTTATTTTCTTTTAATTGTGTTGCATAAACCACCCTTCCTTTTTTCTTTTTCTTTTTCTTTTTTTTTTTTTTTTTTTTTTTTGATACTTACCTGTATACCGGTGATCCGCTTCGTCTGAGTCTCACCGGGAAGTTCATTCCTGTCTGAGTGAAGCTCTTGATTGCATTGCGTGTGAGTCATATTTAAAGCGTTCCCGGCTCATCTCGTTCCTGTAAATAATTTCAGTACTGTCTTTTCTTTTGTAAACATAACATATATATTTAAATGGTGGAATGTGATATTGTATATAAGAACAGATGGATTTCTTGGATTGTAAAATAAAGCTCTTTGTGTTACAGTGTGTTCCTCCCGTCCACTTAATTTCATAAAATATCCCGATCCTGGAGTTAAAACCCGTCACTGACTTCTGCGAGATGAAGGCCAGAAGAGTCAGACTCATATAGCAGAAGCAGACTCGTGTAATTGGAGGCAGGGCACGGGACAGGTTTTTCCTTCATTTACTCCTCTGAGGACGGTCTCTTCCCGCTTAGGGCTGCACCCGCGGTGTGAATCACCCGTGTGTCTCCCCATGGGCTCCCGGGGACGCCGGGACGGCACGGGTGGGTGCACGGACAGCACCCGCCGCCGCTCCTGCCGCCCGCAGCGCCCCGCGGCCCGGTTCCCCGCTGTGCCTGCGGAACGCACGTCCCTCTGGAAAGAGGTATTGCTCCCCTAAAATGTCCGACAGTGCCACTCGAGTACCTTGCCGGGCAAAGATGCTTCACCGGCCTTGCCCTGCACGTGGAAGGTGAGGTTAGAAACGGGGTATGAAAGAAGATACCCCCGCCCGTGGTCCTCCCTCTGACCTCCTGCCCCCGTCCTTGCGCTGAGAGAGGCTCAATGCGTCTCACCTTCTCCTCTCGGCACCGAGGACTTGAACGCAGGGATGGTCTGCGGCAAAAATGACGGCCTGCTGCACTAATGGTGAAGCAACTGGCTGTGACAGAAGCCTTCTCCCTCTGGGCCTGGAGGGAGCTGTAGTTTCTTCCCAGGAAAGGTAACTCCCCTTGTCTTCCTTGAGCCTGAGGGAGAAGGGAATGGGGTCCTTCAGGGAGGAAAGAGTTAAGCGACCGAAAGGGTTTAGGGGTGGGGGGGGCCCAACAGCATATGATGCCTTTCACTCAGTGATGTAAAAAAACACAGCCTCTTTGAGGATGGTGGAACGGAGCTGCTCACAGTCAGAGCGTTACGGTTTGTAATAGATTGTACCCCCGGGAAGGGGCGACCACCAGGGAACAGCGCATTCTGCCCCTGGCACACACACAGGGCTCGCCGGACAGCCTGCACGAGTAAACAGAGGACACTTCAACTCTACCCGCGTGCGGTCTCCTCGTCAACTTTAGCTATTGATTTATTCTTTGTTTCTGGTTTTTGAAAGGTCACAGTCGCGTTTCGAGACCGTGTCCCTCTTCCTGGCCACCTGGGGCACGGATACACCCATCTGAAGTGGAAGCTCTGGGTAGCTGGCTCTCCAATCGGCCGTGCCTTCCTACCACCCTTTCTGTGCCGCCATGGCCAGGGGGGGTTTTAAATCAGTCATGTGCTAGCTCTAATTGCTGTCTAATGAGATACTCCCTTGCACGGAGTAATTGCGACGGGACAGTATGGTGGGCACAGTGATGCAAGTTTCCCCATTTTTTTTCCTCCCTTCAAATTAAACCCCGCTGCCTCGAGGAACCCTCGGACTCTTCAGAAAGCGGCGCGTCGGGGAGCGCAGGGCCCTCCGTGCCACCTCTGCGACCTGGCACAAGAGAGGACACGGTGCAGCTCGCTTCTGTAGCGAAGGCACTTGTCCAGCAAGAGAGTGTTTTAGATCGGGCTAGCAGCTCGTCGCCTTCCTTCCTAATTTGTTTCAAACCCAGCAGCGTCCGCGGGAAGGGCTGCACACAGTTCACACGACAATCCGAGTCTCGCGGGCCCCGCTGCCCGCATCAGGGCAGGAGCGGTGCTGAGCCACCCCTCAAAGCCACAAGTGTCGCGTTCACTCCGGCGCAGCCGACTGTCAGATTTACCCGCAGCTGGGCATTCACCTCCACAAGCCGCCCGGCAGGACCCCCACGGCAGCGTCTCCTCCAGCAGCAGGGTAACTTGAGCGATTGTTTGGAGTTAGTTTGCCTAAAGGAGATTCTTTTCATTAAATAAAGAAAATACCTCCCGAAGAGACACTCCGTGACCCCCGCGGCTGCAGCTGACATGCCGGGCTTCCCAGTGAAGGTCGTCAGTGTGTTTGCAATTAAAATGTTTGTGTTAGATATTAATAACGATAATCTTTACTTAAGTCCTCAGCCAAAGCAAACAGGGTCCTAGAATCATAAAATCAAAGGGCAATAACTGGGTAAAGACAAGAGGTTTGTGATTTAATGAAGTCTTCTTCCGGAGGGACCACGAACAAAGTCATCGAAGTTTTTACACAAAAGCAAATGCCCCTGCCACTCCCTCCTCCTCTCTGCGCCCTGGAAATCCCATGCTTAAAGCAGCCTCCCTTGCCTCTACCTGCTCCGCTCCCCTGGGAACCAACCACCTGCTGGCTCCCTCAGGAGCGGAGGATGTGGGGCTCCGCCGGCCCGGGGTGTGCGGTGCCCGGCCCGGGGTGGCGGTGCCCGGCCCGGCGTGGCAGAGCTCCACCGCCCGCCTGAGGGGCCTGCGGGGCCGGGAACGATGTGGGGAAAGGCGGGGAAAGGGGCAGATGGGGTGCCTGTCTGCAGTGCTGCCGCGTTGACACGGCTTTCCTCTGAAGTAACGCGACCGAGCGTTTAAAGCCTTGTTTTTAGTTTGAGATTTTTGGAGGAGTGTGAGGGTTTTGTTTTGTTTTGGGTTTTTTTGTTGTTGTTGTTGGTTTTTTGTTTGTTTTTTGTTTGTTTGTTTCCTTTTGTTTTGTTGGGTTTTTTGGTTGGTTGGTTTTGGCTTTTATACTGTGCATTTTTATTTTCTGGGTGAAATCGCCCGCAATCCAGGGAGGGAAGACGACAGCCAGCAGCAAGCTTGGCTCATTCTCTGAGCTCGAAGTCAAGGAGATCAAGAGGAGACACAGCAATTACTTCCACGGGAAAGTTCCTGCGTGGTCTACTTCTGCTTTGGGGACCCCGTACTATTCTTCCACAGTTTCCGTATTTCTGTGGAGAATGAGCTAGGGATGGGTGTAGGGGGCAGGGAGGGAGGAGGTTGAATAATTGAACCATGTGCTCTCTGGGACGTCCCTCCGATAGCAGGAACTAGCAACTTTTCCCAGTCTCAAGGCTGCTAAAAACCCCCTCGTGTCCCTTTGATCTCTCCTGGGAGTCCCGGGGAGCCAGCAGAGGCCAATGCCTTCTTCAGCTGTCCTCTATACAATTCCCTCTGGCAGGTACTAATGTGTTTACTTAGGTGCGCACGGTTCCCAGCGCTGGGGGGAACCAAACGTTTCTCACACGGCTGGAAGGGCCCGGCCCCGCCAGCCTGACTGGGAAACAATCTTTCTGTCGGGGCATCACGGAGGAGCACTCCCTGCCGCTGCCGGCAGCCACGGGCGGCGGAGGGAGCCGAGCGGCTCGGCAGCGTGAATTTACACGCTCCCGCTGCCCTGCACGGGACCGGCGTGTGCACTCCGTGCAGGTCGGCCAGGCACAGCGCACAGGCGCTCCGGAAGGCCGGGGCTAGGGGTGAGCTCGGGGAGACCGCAAACACCTCTCACCCCCTCAGTCCGGTGACTTATGCTGTCGGCAGGATTTTCTTCTCTTAAACAGAAAGGCGTGGGACTTGGGAAAAGATGGCACGCTCTGCAAACGGTGCCCACACGGGATGGAATCCCTCCAGGAATAGGTGCGGCACTGCGATTGCTGAGGAGTGGGGAGGGTTGGTGTGAGGATCACCATTTAAAGGGATCCTGACACATTCACCACTTTCTCTCTATCAGTCCACAGGAGCAGACAGTGTCTGATGCTCAGGTTGCTCCCGCTTTCCAGACTTGAGCCTCCTGAAATGCAGAACTATCCTCCCCCTTCCCCCCACCCCGCCCTTCACCAGCAGCCTCATTAGCCAGACTTGTAGTTCGTGTTTTCTCCCCCCTTTCTTAAGTTCCACTCGCCTACTGCATTTTTGCAAATTTGTTTTGAGATCACTTTACCAGAGGAGCCGGGGGCTCCTTAAGGGATACTAATTACTGATTTTTTTTTTTTTCCTGAGTGACAGGCCCTTCCATGGTTTCTTCCATTTCCTCAAAAATATTCAAGGAAAAAAAGGGTAGATTTTTTTTTCCAGCTCTTCAAAGACTTTTGGGGAAAACCCTGATTCTTAACAGCCCCAGCTCCGCTGAGTTAAGAGTCAAATCTGCGAGCTAAATCTCTGCATGCAAGGAGAGAGGGACTGAGGAGCTTGGCGTTGTGCACCGGGAGATCTACAGTGCATGCTTGGAGAGAAACCAAGCATGCACCAGCCCAGGAAGGTGATCGGAACTGCAACTGGCACTTTAAAGATCAAGTTTATTTGTGCACGAAGCATAAATATGTAAACAGGTCTATTTTAGCCAGCGCAAACATGGTAAATGAAATTGTGTGTGTCTGTATGTGTCTGTGTGTGCACGCCACAGCCCAATGAAGAGTTCAAGTTACTGCCGAGCAGAACCCCTCTTGACTGACGCTGTCTTAGGAAAACAATAGGGAACTGTCCTATTTCAGATGTGGCCCAACAAACAGCAACCCGCACCTCGGAGCGGCAGAAGCTTGAAATTCTGAGCTTTCCCTTTCTGTAACTTTACTCCTTTATCAACTCCCTGCTTTTCATACAGTATTCATTTCAAAGGGGGCTCCCCGTGTTTATGGCCCCAAATAAACCAAAGCAGTGCAGATGTAGCCTTCCCCAGCTTTTAGATAATTTTACATCCTTTCGTAGGAAGAAGGGTGTGTGCATGGTTGCTTTTTAGGAAAAAATTTAGCCTAAGAGTGGAAATCCACCTTTGGGGACTCGAGGGTGGTGGTAGTGGGGAAACAAGGATGGGCTCCCTGGAGCCCCAGCACAGGCCGAGCTGCTCCGAGCTGCTTGCCTTTCTCTGCCCTGCCCGTGCAGATCGGAGGGCTTCCCGGAGCATCTCTCCCAGGAGATACTTCC
Organism: Pycnonotus jocosus; assembly: GCA_013400435.1. Taxonomy (NCBI): domain Eukaryota; kingdom Metazoa; phylum Chordata; class Aves; order Passeriformes; family Pycnonotidae; genus Pycnonotus; species Pycnonotus jocosus. The sequence continues at coordinate 174,974 of VWYP01003947.1, read as the reverse complement.
CGACCCGCCTCGCTCACTTGATCAGCGGCTCCTGGAGACAAGCGGCCCGCCGTGTCACCACATTACCTCTTCCTGAAGGAAGGCTAACTGAAGGCGCCTTTTTCCTGGCACACAAACCGGCTCCGTAGCTTTTGAACCGCTGCTAGGTCATTTGCTCTCCGTTTGAGTTAGCCCAGGTCACATAATTTTATTCCCAGGTAGGGGAGGTTTCCTTTGCCTTCTCATAATATTTTCCTCAGCTACAAAAGCCACCTGGATGAAACCAAAGGATTTCTGCGCTTTAGCAAATGCCTGTTAAATGGCTTCATTACCACTCTAATGACCCTTGCACCGCTCCGCTCGGCTACTGCTGCGGCTGGGGCTCTGCGAGGCTTTTGTCCCCTTGTGTAAAGTTACTTAGGGATTGCGGGGTTAGAAATTTTACACTTCCAGGAGGGGTTTGTTGCACTGGCAGCTGGGACGCATCTGTAACGGTACAAGTTTGCCTGAAAGCAGAAAATCAGCAAGCCCAAGGCACTGCTTGACTGTTATGTCCCTAGCAGCTCCAGGTCACAAGAGTAGGAGAAAGAATGGGAAGGGGATTTGTCTCAGAGCAAACACATACACTTCTTTTGTGAGTACCTTTCCTTGCGATTCGATCCGACAGCACTGAAATCTGGTTTCCCTTCTCTTTGTCTCCCCTGGCAGCATGTAGCTGTGCACTGTTGTCCCCCAATTTGTAAACTTGAGCCGTTGGTGGCACAACTGTAATTAACGGACAAAGCGCTCCTCGAGATAAATAAACACATCTTAGGTCTAGGAAGAAGGTTATATTTTTTCAGGTTAGACCTGGATCACGGGCTGTGGGAAATAAAGATATGAAAGTAAACAGTGTAGGTGACCCTCCCGAGGAAACGTGTGATAGGAAACGGGAAATGGCTTCTACAGTGTCTTCTACAGAGCCATCGGGACTGAGAATGGCTCTGTAGAAGCCACTGACAAGTGGTTCGTGCGTGTCCACTGCCCCTCTTTTCATACCAAACTGCAAATTCACAAGACTTGGTTAGAAATTCGGAGACGTCGCAACCAGTTCTTGGGAGGTCGTTCATTAGAAAAGTGCCCATCTCTCGGCGCTCCAAAGGAGCGGTGCGGAGCAAATTGTCTCCTGGGGACTGGAGGGGGCTTGCCCAGACAGCTCTCGGCAGGGGCTGTGGTGGGATATGCTAATAAAGACTGGCCGCTGCGGACCAGCCTCCCTTTCCATGTATATATAAGGGCCCTCCGCATCAGGCGAAGGACACTTGGTCTCGGGTCGCTAATTACGGAGGAAATTGCCCCAGCGCGCTGCGGAGCGCCTCGCCAGAGCCGGTGGCCGCCGTCCCGCATTGACGCCTCCGCAGCAGGGATGGAAGTGATGGACAGCTGCAAATTCTCTCCGTCCGAGCTCTTCTATGACAGCTCCTGCCTCTCCTCCCCGGAGGGCGAGTTCCCCGAGGATTTTGAGCCCAGAGATCTGCCTCCTTTCAGCCCCCATGAGCCCCCCGAGCCCGCCTGCTCCGAGGAAGAGGAGCATGTCCGAGCTCCCACTGGTCACCACCAAGCTGGTCACTGCCTCATGTGGGCTTGCAAAGCCTGCAAAAGAAAATCCACCACAATGGACCGGCGGAAGGCAGCCACCATGAGGGAGAGGAGGAGGCTGAAGAAAGTGAACCAGGCTTTTGAGACCCTGAAGAGATGCACCACTGCCAACCCCAACCAAAGACTCCCCAAAGTAGAGATCCTGAGAAACGCCATCAGATACATCGAGAGCCTCCAGGAGCTCTTGAGGGAACAGGTAGAAAACTACTATCACCTGCCGGGACAGAGCTGCTCCGAACCGACCAGCCCCACTTCCAGCTGCTCCGATGGGATGGTAAGACAGAGGCAGGAGCCACAGGGTTGTGGGGACCCCAGGAGGGCCCGCGGGCAGATCCCCCTCGGCCTAACGCCGTGGGGCCAGTCCCGTGGGTGTGGGACGGGCCGAACGCATTCGGACATCAGGAAAAGGCGGGCGGTTTGCCTTAGAACAGGCCCCTTCCCAAATTTTCCGCTGAGCACACACGGGAGCTTTCCGGAGGTGCAGGGGGGCGGTAGCGCTGCCCGAGGGGACCCTGCAGGCGCCCCAGGCCCGGGGTCCCGGCTCCCCTCCGCTGCCCTCCTAGCGCGGCCTTACAGGGGCAAGGCTGGGCCGGATGGGCCAGATGGGGACGCGCTGCCCAGCGCCAGCAGCATGGCTGGGGAGCGGCTGCTTCGCTCCCTCCCCGCAGGCCCTTATGGCCCTTTCCCTTCCCGGGGAGCGTCCCGCTGGCCCCTGGGCCGGGGCGGCAGGGCCGGCACTCGCCCCTCGCTGTCTTGCAGGCCGACTGTGGCAGCCCCGTTTGGTCGGCGAGAGGCAGCAGCTTCGACGCCGTCTACTGCGCCGAGATGGCCCACGGTAAGCCCGACTCGGCCCGGCGCGGCCCGGGGGATAGAGGCGGGGCCCGGGGACCCCCACGCTCCCCGAGGCACTCGGGGAGAGCAGCGCGGCGCCCCGCGGTAACGCGCTGCGTGTCTCCGTCCCTCCCCTCGGCGCAGGGTACGCCGCCGAGCAGAGCAGCGCCCTGTCCAGCCTGGACTGCCTCTCCAGCATCGTGGACCGTCTCTCCCCGGCGGAGGAACCAGGGCTGTCCCTCCGCGACGCCGACTCCCTCTCGCCCAGCGCCAGCATCGACTCGGGGCCGGAGACGCCCGGGACGCCGCTGCCCCGACGGACCTACCAGGCGCTATGAGGGGCCTGAGGGCGGCACCCCGCGCCTGCTGCCGGGGCCGCCTCCCGCGCCCGGCCGCCTCCTGCAAACGCTTCCCGGGCCAGAGGGGCAGCCCCGGAATCCCTTGGGCCGCCGGTTCCCTCTGGGGCTGCAGGCAAAGCGCCCCGCCGGATCCCGGCCCGGAATCGCCCGCACGCCGGCAGGGCAGGCAGAGCCCGGGGCTCGGGACACACGCGCTGCCCTGGAATCCCCGCTGCAAATAAAACGTGCTGTCAGAGAGCTGTCTGGCCGGCTGGTTCTTTAAGTGCATTCCCTGGTATGGGGGAGGGCAGCGAGACTGGGCTGCGGGTCTCCCGCCAGCATCCTTGTAGGGCCTCCACCCAGCCTCGGTCGCCCCTGGGCTCCTGCCTGAAGGGGCATCCCCACTCACCACCATCATCACGGCAGTCCCTAGGCGAAACATGGAGTGCCTTGCAGGGCTGGGACCTGGGAGCTTGTTTCTCATTCCACCAGTGCATCCTATTCTGAGACCACTCACGGAGAAACAAAAAAGTGGAAGTTTCAATTCTCACACTGTATGTCCTGTTATGGGCAGACTTTCCTTTATTTTCTGCAAAAGTAAAAGTAATATTTCACAGTCATATTTTTCTATCCTCTCTTCCCCACCTTCCCTTCCCGTCCACCCCTGCAAAGCTCATGTTTCTTTCACTGGGTATGAAGATGGACTGTGTATTCCAGAATTTGACCCTAAAATTGCATGGTGACTCTGCTCTTAAAACAACCGTATGATTTAGCTCTGATGCTGTGCTGGGGGATTTTTCTTGTTGCTCTGGCAGAGACAAATTTAGTAAAGTTAGTAAGAATAAACCACATGTATCTCTTTCACAAGCCACGAGGTATATTTCACAATATTTGGAAAGCAATATAGATTTATTTGCTCCTAATGACTTTGGTCTTACCTAAGAGAATGCAAATTCATTACTCTACATGGCTCTGGAAATAACCAGGTCAAATTTTCATGTGTTTTCAGATTTAACAAATATTTCCTTCCAGGCACACAATTAGGTCTATCTACCATGAAAAAATTACCGATGTTTTGCATACCTCTAGCTGTAATTCAAAACTTTCTTAGCCAACCCTCCCCACCCACTCCCACCCCCCTCCAAAAAAAAAAAAAAAAAAACCAAAAAACCCCCAACAAAACAAAAAAAAAAAAAAAAGAGAGGAAAAAAATAAGATGGAGAGATGAGCTCTTTCAGTTCATCCAGAAATGTTTCACATGATAAATACTCTGAATGTGAAGGGATATATACACCTCACAGTTGTGGGATAAGGATGTATTTGCCGTCTGTGTTGCTAGCACTTGGCGGCCAAGGGGCCTGGCAGTGGTATTTCACCTCTGATAAATCTTTCACTTGAACCCAGCCCAGCTGAGTCATGTCACCAAAAGTTATCACCCGACTGGCCTTTGGCAGCATCTCTGAACCAAAGATAAAAGAAGCCTTTGCTTGGGGATGGCTCTGTCCCTGTAGCACACTGAGAGTCTCTATCCCCACACAAGAGGCCACAGAGTGAAATGGCACCTGCCTTCCTGAGCCTGCAGGAGGGCAGTGGCAGGTGTGTGTCTGACACAAGGCAAGGCCAGCCCACCCTTTGTGCACAGCTTCCCTTAAAATTACTTTCTGCCCTTGCCCATAGCCTTGAGGGAAGAGTTCTTTTCTTACAGAATATTTCAGGAGGAGCCTTGACCAGAATGGGCTTTCTGTGTATACAGATATGTCTGAACTAATCATGGAGTAGAAGTGATTTTCAACCCTTGAGCTGCAGTCAGGCAGAGATACAAACAAGGTATTCTCACGCTCCTGTCATTGCAGATGCTTCAGGAGTATGCAAGTGCCTTAACACAGACATAGTCTTGGTTCTGGGGGATCATTTCCCAAGCCTTCTGTTCACGGGAATCCTTATGCAAGACCATGAACATCACAGGTTTTATTTCCTGGATTCTCACACGCTGCTGCAGTGTCGCAGTGTTCGCTCCCCTCAGTAAAAATACCATCCCAAGGATACTTCTTATGCCCAGGATTTAATAGACTGCAGATGATTTTAGGTGGTATTTTAAAGTGAGCTAAGCTAGAGAACTTTCAGCATTTCATTCTGCACTGTGCTGACCTTGGCAAGTGATCTTGGATGAAGTATGCAGAGTAACACTAGCAAATCACATGTTAGTAATGTACACCTCTCTTTGGCTGGCAGACATTTTAAGAGTTGCAAAAAGGTCAATACTTCTGAGAAGTAGCTTTTCAGAGTGTGAGGAGAAGTATTCGGTCTGTGGGATGTTTGTCCCTAGCCTCCTAAGTCCTACTACGGTAGTTTAAAACCCAGAGATTTTGCTATACACATCTGGGAAACAAAATATCAATTACAGGACACCTATGAATAAAGCTCCCATGAGCCAAAAAGTGATATAATCCTTGTAAGGAAGGGAAGTGAGCACCATGAGACTGCCTCTAGTCTGTGGATTGGAAAGAACAAAAAGACTGTTAGGAGACAGACTGTTCTGCTCAGATTTTACATATTTAGTAATAATATTAATAACTGGAACTGAAAAGAAAGATTTGTAGTCCATATGAAACATGTTCATTTAAGGAAGGCTGTGGCCAGAAAAAAATAAGAAGGTGATGGTCTAGAAAATGTGAGCTCCAGCTATCCCAACTCCTACTTCGTGTCTGATTGCTTAAGGCTCTGGGACAGTGTGTAGTGGCCTCACAGGCAGGTGGGCAGGTGCAGTGATGCCTCGTGATGTTACAATAATGAATATAACACAGAGACTGTGTTACAGCAAGTTTTCTGACTATCACTCACTGCAAGGAAGGCATAATTCTGCACATTTTTTAGAATACAATTAATGTTGTATTTTACTTCTGAAAACCTTGCTTATTTGACTTAAATTATGACTGAGGGAGGCAGCTGAGTTTTGGGGTTTTTTTTTTGCATGAAGTCTCTTGTATCTTTTGTTAGTAAACCAGAGGTCTTGATCTCAGTGAAATACATATTTTAAATTCAGATCAAAAGGGACATTTGTACATTGCAAAACTAACATAGAAACCTGGAAAAGGTCTCTTAAATATAACATCAAGACAAAAATCCTGCTTTCTTGATGTTCAAATTTCTTGAGTTGTTTGTGTGGAAAACTACTCATTTTGCCTGTAGGAAAAGATCAAGCTCTTTCTTTTCCTGTGGTAAGGCATAGAAGTAATACATTTTTAGTAATTAGTTCTGAGAGAATCAAGGGGTCTTTATTCATAGTGCTTGGCTAAATATGCCTAGGAACACCTCAAATTCATAGCTACATTCCAGTGGAAATTCAGCATCTCTTCTTCCCAGTTCACCCTGCTTGTCAGGAGCAGTCAGAATTAACCACAGCAGGCAGCTCACCTCTCCCCACCCTAAACCTCCTCCCTCACTCCCTTCTTCCCTCCTGCTTCTCCATCTTCTCCTCTGCAGAACTCTTGATTTGCTCATCACTTCTCCTTGCTCCTTTCAGCTGGACCTTGGTGTGCTGGAGGACTCACAGCTGGCCAGCTGACTTCTGACCTTTGGCAGGTTCTGCATGGGGTATCAGCCTTACAGCTGGCCACAACTGCCTTCCTGGCAACTAAAGGCCTAATGAGCTTGGCCAGCTGGAGGCTGGGCTGGAATCCTGCTGGCTGATTTGACCCTGCCTGAGGGATTGAGGGTTCACCCCCAGATGTGGAGAGAGTGAGCAGTGCATCTTTCTATGTGCTGCTGCCCCAGGGCATTAGAGCCAGGCTTCTCCCACAGCCAATTGGATTAATGGGATGACTAAAAAAAGAGACAGCAGAGCTGGTTTTACTCATGCTTTTTTTGGAGTATTCTGTTGAGTATTAGGCTTCATTAGTGGTCATTACCTTCATTACATCTCACAATGTTCAGTCCACAGGGTCCAAGAGATACACCAGGCCAGGGCTGGACTGAGGGAGATATTCCCCTTCCCAAACACAGTGGCATATATTTTCCCTCTACCCAGCAGGTGCCCCACTTTCCTGTCTCCAGGAAGTTATGTATCTTGGGCACTTGTAGATATCATGCAAACCCCTGTACTACTTCTTTCTCAAAAGTCTACTGCTTTCCACTCCCCTGACCAGCTGAAAAGCAGCATTGATCCATGGAGTCTGTTTTCTTCTTGAGCATTAGTGACATTTATGAACTGCCTGGCAGTCTGCTGAAAAATGTTGCTGGCTATGATGCCAAAGGCATAGCTCATCTGTGCTTGAAAAAGGTGATACTGTGATATATGAGGGTCAGCAAGCTCAGAGAGACATCAGAAAGGTGTTTCAGTATCTGCATTAAATCAGGTGAATTAGTGTCTGATACCCTCTGAGAGGCTTTCAGACCTGGAGTAGCAGTGGAGGAAAAAAAAAGTGCATTTTTTTCTCATTCTTTCTCTAATCTTCTGTCAATATATGCTTTTGAGCTGATACTATATTCTGTTTTAAAAATCCATATAAAATGACTTGAAAAAGTAGCTTTAAAAGTATTAAACCCCTTTCCAGTTGCCTAGAGTGGAGTCAGTCAGTCATCTGGAGGCTGCTGTCTTTGATCTGGTCCTCACTGTCATGGTTCTGTCTCCTTTGGATGATATCAAGCTGACATTGGGAGCAGACACCACACTCACTTCTCTTCTGGGTCTATGCCTATCAAGAGCTGTCTTTCTCATCCTAGGACTCCTATGTTTCATTAATGTTGTGCCTTGAGCAGCTAGGAGTCCTTCTGGCCTTTTTTTCTCAGGTCATATGTAATGCTGTGAACTCCCAAAAGCGAATAGTTTGGCTGTAAAACTTCTCCAAGTGGATGAGCACCATCCTCTTGGATGCCTGCAGTAGTGAAGACGTAAGCAGCACCTAAATAGTAAAATTTGAGCTCATAATACCTGCATGATTAAATGGGGATTTTTCTGGGCCTTATCCTGAGTTTGAACATTTACCCTCCTGTTCCTTGCACACTCTGTGAAACTGTTTACCTTGTCACAGCATAGGGAGTGACCTCCAGAGGAGTTTGTTCCTGTTGTGCAACTGGCCAGGAAGACACACTCCATGAAGGTGCTTCATGCAGTGGGAAAGCAGACACCTCCCCTCTCATCTGAAGCTGTTTGATTGCTGGAAATGTGGGTGAACTAACACCCAGTCTGGGAGAAAATGAGTACCACATTGGGAATTCGCTCTGAAAGACACTACTGGTGACAGAAAAAAAGGGGTTCCTGCTGAAGCCAGGAAGGTAAGCACAGAAAGCAGAGAGGGCAGTGGTCACACAGTTGTATATGCAGTTACTCAATATGGAGTAAAGGGGTGGTGACTCTGGGCAACTGGGAAAAAGTTTAATAGCTCTAAAATCCCTTATGCTGAGCATGAAGTAGAGGAGAAATCAAGTAAACAAGGGCTAAGGCAGCTGTATCCTACCAGTGCCTGAAACACACATTTCTCACAGGGTTTTGCAAATTTCTCGCATATTTATTTCCTGGGTGAAATACAAAAATGACTAAACTTTGAAACGTGAAACTTGTTATTTCTAAACTTCCTAGTAAAAAGGACACTGAAACTCTTTTTAGAAAAGTGCTCATGAAATTGGACTTCTCAAGCAAAAGTGGTCTGCTCTGAAGGGTGTCCTGACCCTGTCTGCCTCCCACAACCCACATCCCCATCACTCTTTTATGTGGAAGATAAGGACTATGAGAAAAAAAGAAGTATGTATTTTGGTGTATAGTCTTGCCTTAATACATTCTTTCAACAATACCATGATTACTTACATTCCTTTTAATAAAGTGAATATTCTTATTTTTTTTTACTGCTTTTTATTGTTCATTTTTTCCCACCTATATAGAGTTTTATTGTTGATAAGCAATGCACTTATTTGCATGAATAAGTTTGAGTCCCATTTGGGTTGAATATGTAAAAAACCAACTCTTTATCTTCATGTAAACTCTCCTTTAATCAAAAATAATGTATTACAAAGTACAGCTAGACAGCTAGATTTATTCTTGCTGCAACTCCACTGAAGCCCCTGGAGTTTCACCAGGAACAGATTTGGGCCAGAAGGCCTAGAATATAGTTACAATGTATTCATTTGCTCACGCTTCAAAAATGGACTGTTTATGCGCCAAGCTGTAAAGTGATATTCATGGTGACTGAAGCCTGAACATTAAAATATCCAGATCCTCTGCTCCAAATCCTCTGGTATCCGAAACTGTTCCTTTGTTTTCAAAAGGAGAGGTTTACTGCTGCTGAGGGTAAACAAGGGCAGGGGCACAGCTTTGGTGCTCAGTCTGAAATAAGGGCTAGCACAGCTGGTACCAAAGCTTAACTGTAGCGAGCCTGTGTCTCAGAAGCTGCCCCAGCCCCAAAGTCTGCCCATTGCCCTTTCTGCCCCTATGGCAGAAGAGTTCCATTGATCCTTTCAGCTCAGAAACCCTTGTGAGACTTGCTGCCCCATTCCCAGAGCCCCCTTTTCAGAGGAATTTTCCTTTAAAAGAAAAGTACTGTGGAAAATTTCTTTTTATTGCGATTATAATGGATACAGTGGTTCACGTAACTTGCAGTGTACTTGAGAGCCAGAGCCCACACTCTGCTCACTCTGGCATATCAAGTGCAATCTGTTTTCTGTTTAACTTGGCCATGATATCTAGAAGTATGAGCTTGAAATTGTGCTCACAGTAACTGCAGTATTGTTTTGATGGTTTTGAATGCCAATCAGCTCTTACTGAATAGGTAAGATAAGGTAGGTACCTCCTTACTTAGCACAGTAGTTATTGATAGGTAGTAAGTGCAAGAACTCTTCCTCTGGAGCCTAATTATTTTTAAAAAAACTTTGCCCCTCTGTTTAGTTAGAAATAAAGTCAGAGAGAAAATGTTGCTGAAAACATGATAAACCCCTCCACTTTTGAAAAATGTATTTCAGACCTGTTAAAAAGAAATCAATATGTATAAAATATTAGAATAAGATGCAACAAAGTTTATTTTCACATCCTTTTGAACCAGTAGAAATTCCTGTGCACAGGCATACTTTATATATGCAGGTTTCAGCAAGTTCAAAACCTGAAAAGAGAGTCCATTTTGGGGAAGGGAGAAAACCAATATAGCAGTATTACCAGATTCTTTATTTAAAATGAACGTGGAGTATTTTGGGGGGCATTGGTCATGTGATGAATCTTCAGCTCTCATATAATTTTTATTATATTAATTCTGGTATGTTAGATGTAAATGTCTGTAGTGTCCCAGACAAAGCCTTTGCCCATAGCTTTATCATCACACTGCTACAGGTGATTTTTTCAGAAAGCTCAGGGCCTTTAGAGATGTTAGACACTCCTGGCAAACAGCAGTTCTGCAAAGAGGACATTCTGCATCTTTTAGCTACCTGAATAGCTCTGTTTGATTCTAATATTGAAGATCACTTGGTTAAAAGCTGTGAGCAACACCTACAACTGTTCTTCCTCTAATTACAGCAAGAAATGTGCCTGGCAAATATTTTGTGGTCTATGAATGCTTTTGTGTTCCTGTTTCCTGTTTCCTTTCGAAAAGGAGAAAAGCAGTGTATAATCCAGTTGAAAATGTGGGTTATGTGAGAACTGCCTGTGCTGTAAGATTTAGAACATTGCCCAAACATTAAACAGTCCTCAAAACTTTCTGATGACATGCATGCTCAGGCAGGATTTGGCAGGTCAGAGCTGACGTTGGTGCTCTTCAGCATGGCAGACACGCAGACGTGGGCTCTAACTTAGAGCTGGAAGTAGGGACAAGTGCTTCTGGATTAATTTTGATGCTGTAATTACCCCACTGCAATTAAATGTAATGAAGCACTTGGTAAGAGAAGGGAAAAAATCCTGAATCCATACTGAAAGCATATGCTGTGCATCTGAGCCAAATGTTATTTAAATAGCTATAGCCTGAAAATTAGAGTTTATAAGCATAACACAAATCTTGCAGAAAGTATAACACACAAATACTTATAAAATTTTTTAAAATTCAGCAGCACCCAAAGATAAGAACACTATAATTCATTTGGTCTTAATAGAAGTGCCTACCTTCAAGTGACACCCTGCACTTCTTGTGAGCTTTTACTCCCTCTGGCTTCTCCAGAGAAGGCTGCTGCAGCTGAGGCCCTTATGGGTGCAGGAATTCAAAGCTAAAGAATCCTTTTTCCAGTGGGATTATTCTTTTTATAAAGCTCTGTGTGTGTGCTGGAAAAGCAATTTATTTTGCCATTAATGTGGGATAAATCATCATTATGCTACTCAGCTGTCACTGGGGAGTATTTGAAAGTGGTGAATCTATTTTGAGCCCAGTAGTAGTTTGAATAAAAAATAGGAAGTANGAAAAAAATAATTCTGAAACTTAAGGACAGATTTTCTACAAAATGTAGGATTTTTTAAAATACCATTTCTCTAAAATGTTGAAGTACAGAATTTTAAATATATGACTAAAAAAATTCAACTGTACTATTTTAAACATTGAAATATACAGGAGTTAGGCACTTTACAAAATCCTATGGCAGACGAAGGCTCAAATTCTCCAAGGGGATTAGATGTTTAAATATAGCTGAGAATCAGAGACTCCAGGTCTGCAAGCTGGGTTAGGGATCCCCAGTGCCAAGGGCCTTGTGCTTGTAAAGCTGTACAGAACACTGGGAATACAGGAAATTCCCAACATACAGGGAGAGGCACCTGGGCCCCAGTGTAATCTCTGGGAATGCATAGTGTGGAGCAGAGGTCTACCTAAATAGCAAGAATTTGATGAAGAACATGTCTGACTTAAGTGTCTTAATCTGGATTGGAATATAGTGTCTTTCCCAGGTCAAGATCAATCTGTCCATCTTTCTTTCTGTCTGCCTTTTCACCCTGAGCCCCAAGCCCTGTGTTTCAGGATCTAAGTAGGGATAAATACTTAATTTACAAAGTAAAAGGGGATGTGCAATTGTTCCTCTTTTATTAACTGGGTTGTCACAGCACTCACTCATGATGTGGGAAGATGAGTTTGTGCCCTTTTCTGCCTATATCAAAGGGACTGTTTTGATTAGGAGAGAAGAGAGTGTTTCAGGGCATGGTGTTTCCAGTGCACATTTGAGTTGCATTACTACATGGGCTAAACTAGATGGTCCTTCCTTCAGCTTGTGGCATGACTTTGGCTTCTTAGACATTTAATTTTCCTCTAAATCAGATTTCTGCTTCTTTTTCCCCAGGTTTTGGGATGGATAAGTTGTGTGGCATATGATCCTCTCTTTCTGAAGGGCTCTGTCATCTTTTTGGTCATGTGTCAGGAAGCACAGTTACTACATGGCTAAACTGCTGGTGTATTCCATCCTGCAAGGACAGCACATTCAATCCTGTGACAACACCTCTCATGTGTGCTCAGACACGATGGGAGCAGTCTGCTCATCCTCCTTTTCACGTGTGTCCCTTGCAATGTGTATTTTGGTCACAAAGGAGGCAGACTCTTTGTTGAGCACAAATAGGCAGGGTCAGGACCTTCAGCCCATGCCTCTTCTTCAGACAGAGTGGATATCCTGGAGCAAGAGCCTGGTAACCACTGGGCCGCTGCAGAACATGGATCTTTGTGGGCTGTGAACTGGAGACCCTGTGACAGGAAATTCCGTCAACTCTGCTGTGGTCTGGGTGGAGTATGAGCAGTAGTAACAGTAAGGTCTTAATCCACCACAACTGTCTGCTGAGTGATTTAGGTATTCCTTTGGGTATTTCTAGACCTTTTTGCCTTCTAGAGCAGGTCTCTTTGGCAAACTTGATCCTCTCAGGACAAGCTGGGGCTCTAGGACAATTACAACAAGGTTTCTGATAAACATCAAGTATACATACTGGAACAGCAATGTATGATAACTTACTCTCTGCCTTCATCAAATATCAGAGGAAGTTTCTTTCCAGTGGTCACTGTGCACTTTGAATAGTTATGTCTGAGAATGATGAACAGGTTTGCATATTACTTGTAGCAACTGAGAGCACTGAATGAAAAAAACGAAGAGAAATCTGCCTTCCTGCAGGTATTTGTAACCTCTGTTGAGTTGAATTATGGCTCTGTGGGGAAGAAGGTTAATGAATTGAGGATGAAATGGCAGGGTGAAATTACCTCAGGCACACATCTGGAGCATGTTTTGTTGTCTCTTATATTTCTGAGAGAATTTATCTTCAAAGTGTAGTGTTGCACTATCTTAAGGACTGGTGAGCATCCTGGGATCTTGCAGCTGATCAGAGAGCGTGGGCCTATTTATGCTCAAGTTGTTTGGGGCTTGAATACCCTCAAAATGAATGTGTGTGTGGACAGTGACTCATGAATAATGCTGAAGGATACAGCAATGTCCAGGCAGAAATTTTTTGTCTTTTTGCTGCACCACAGGTGGTATAATTTGGTATGATTCCTTATATGCTTGTACTGTTCTGTGACCAGCATTCGCCACTTGGTTGCTTTTTTTTTTTTTCTTGTTTAATCTCTATTCCCTAAAATCCTGTGATTTAGAGTGACTTAAAGTCGTGGCAGTCACCCATGCCAGATTCCTGTGATTTTGCACATTAAAGGATGGTAAAGCAGCAAGGTCCATCTCACAGTACACAGGATGCATCTAACTGCTTACCTGCTTATCTCTCCCCTGAAAGGAAAAACTGATCAAAAAGTGTACTCTGCCTGAATAAACCCATCTGCTATTACTAGTGCGTGATAAAGAGCCAGGTTGCCATTTATACCACTCAGAAGTTGTTGTGATGTGGAGTCGCATCAAAATGCACATAGCCATTTTCCATTGGGGTCTCTGGGGAAATGTGGATGCTGTTCTTATGCATTTAAACTGAGCCTTTTTTCTGTTGCTTCCCAAGCTTCTCACTGACAAATAATGCTGATCCTGCCCCTCTACTCAGCCCTAGTGGAGCTACATCTGGAGTATTGTGTCCAGTTCTGGGCTCCTCAGCATAGGAGGGTCATGGAGCTCCTCGAGAAGGTCAAGCGGAGAGCAACAAAGATGATTAAGAGACTGGAGTGCTTCTCACCATGATGGGCTGAGGGAGCTGGGCCTGTGCAGTTGTTGTTGTTGATTCCACATCATCTGCGTGCTGCAGACACGCACAGACACTGTTCTTTATCTCAGTTACTGCCTACCACTTCATACAGTCAGAGTTTGCTTGGCTGATCTCTGGCAGTTACTCTCCTGTGGTAAAACTTCTCGTGCTCGTCGGCTAAAATGTTGCAATCTGCAGCATCTAAAATTTAGGCTTCTTATCTAATATATTCTTATAAGTTCCCTCTGTAGTGAATGAAGGAAAAGAAGCATTTCCCATTATTAATATGAGAAGGAAGAGATATAATTAACCAATATATTCTCTTCAGTGACAAGTTGGGAATAGGATGTTCCTACAGGCAAACCACGAAAACACAGTTCTTTCAATGGGGAAGGTGAGATAGTGGTTTTACGCTGCTACACTGGCTGAAGGAGAAACACGTTAAAGCTGAGGTGGGAATTAGGATTGGCAAGGGAGAAGGATGGAGGAGAATGATTAGAAAATTCTTATTCTGTCTTCACTGGAAAAAAAAAGGTATTATATTGTGTCAGTACACAGATGAGGTGAATCACCTCTTGGAGATAATTGTTCCCTCCATTAGCTGCAGAGAGATAGTAGCTGCAATTAATTGCACCTTCACTGACATTGGTCTCTGAAAATAATGTCAGGTGTTTTGTCTGACTTCTGAGTCACTTCAGCTGCTTCAACAGTGAGTTGTACAGTCAAAGAAACACTCCAAATCTTCATCTGATGTGACACTTGGAACTATTCTTTTTTTCCTCCCCATTTTTTTCCAGCTCTGAAGATTGTAATTTTTTGACTCTTGGCTTACAGAGCAAATTTGCTTTAAGATTGTATTCATCTCTTCAGTAAGCCAGATCACCTGTGTAGCTGAACTGAATAATTTAATAAAGGAAAGATGACTGCTTCTAAAACATATTTTGGAGATGTACTAATTGTAATGCAGACAGCTGCTGAGGCTTCATTAGTTCAGCAAAGACTCTGGTTAGAAACTCTTTTGTATCACATGAAAATCACTTGCACGTCATTGGAGTCAACGACATTTCTCACATCCTTGCTCCATGCAGATTTAAATAATCATCCTAGAATTAGCCAGGGATACAGGGAAGAAACCAGCCTTAGCCACACCAGCCTCAGTGGAAGACCCATTTACAGATGTCAGGAGATTATTATTTGAAGCAATTGGCATGTATTTTGGCAAAATCTATTTTTGGCCTTACCTTGCCTTAAAGTCTAAATTTGGCAAACAGCTAGGTAGTCACACCAGACAATTCCAGGATGAACTTAGGTTTCCTGTTACCCTTCCTTGCCTAGGGTTGCAACCCTTATCAGAGTCGGGGGTTTCTAATGGAGCTGGAGAATTTGGGCTGTGATGAAGCACCATCATCAGAGCAGGAAAACTGAACAGGACATCTGGTCCTTAACAAACAGTGAAGGCTGTCACAGTGTGGGCTTCACCTCTGGAGCTTGCTGAAGGTAGGACTATTCTATAATTTTGACTTTTTTCCTCTGTCCTTTTTTCTAAACACTGGTGTTAGTTTTCTGAGGGCTCCCGTATTTGTTGAGCTGGTACTTCTTGGGGGTATTGCCTTCTCCCAGGCCTTTCAGAGAGGAACTTGCCTGAGAATATAAGATGTGGCATACAAAATGTAGCTCCTAGTTTGTTTTCACTGCTGAGGAAAAAGAGAACTTTTAGATGCCTGCATACTTTGGCTAAATATCAAAGCCTTGATTAAAGGTGGTGGAGGAAGAGAAAGAAATTATAGGAGTGTCTGGAAGGGGAGAAATAAAAATGCTTCTAGAGCTAATCTATAGATACACCTGGATCTAATGATCCAGGATTCTGTTTGGGTGTCCCTCTGAGTGCCAGGCAATGGTACAGACTGTTATCATCCTTGAGAAAATCACAGCTACAATGGAAACCCAATTTGATGGCTATCTTTGGCAAGTCTCCCACTAAAAGCAGAGCAGCTGCTGCAGTGAGAGATTCACAGCTTGGGTCGATTTTTCACTGCACCTAGTTTACATGGCTGCCTTCAGCAAGGCATTGAGACGTGCGTCATCTATTACTTACTTTGATGTAGATGATACACTTGTCTAGCATTCGGGACATTTTTTTCATCAGCACATATATAATCTTCAGCAGCAGCAATGGCAAGTGAAGTGTGATCAGACCCTGTGTGCAGTCTAATAACCTTGTTAAGCAATATTTACATTAACCCTAGAATTATTACCCAGGTAAGACTATCGCCCTTATTGCCATAATCCTATTGCTACTTGCCATTCTTAGCACAGAGAGTATTCACTCTTGTGGTGTTATTCTACATGTAAATCGAGTTCAGCTCTGAACTGTCCACCCACTGTAAGATGTGTGGCAATGTACTGAACAAATGCTGCGTCCCTCTCTGTGTGCAGCTCTGTAACGCTGGGTGGAATGAAGCCCTGAGCAGCTACAGCGGAATGAGCAGCTCTCGGTGCCATGAGCATTGTTTTACACTAGGCGTCTCCCTTGGCATATTTATTCAGCTGCGAGCTCCACCTGCTATGCCCACTGAACGGAGTCAGGCGGAGGTCAGGACACAGATAGACTGGTTCAACGGGGCTGTAAACCCGCTACAGCGCCGTACACACAGTAGAGACAAATATTGCTCAAAAGACCCAGTCAGCACTTACACTTTAGTCTGAGTTAATTGATGCTTAAACCCCCTTCACATGACCAAGTTTATGTTTAGGGGTACTAAGACCCAAATGGTGAATAGTTCAATTTCTTCCTGTCAAACCTACAGTCAGGATAAGGACAACGTGCACAACACTGAAGCTTGAAAGGTGGTGCTGGTGTTAAGTTCTGCACTTGAAGCATGGTGTTAGAAAATAAATTAATAGTTTGTTAAGTGTTTAATCCCTGGGAGTTTAAGAAAGGCTCTTGCTTTCTCACTGCTTACTGTTGGAAACTTACTTTGAAATAGAATTTCAAAACAAATGAAACATGGGTTCCTGGACGTCTTTTTATAATACACTTTCAGACTGAATGGCTGAAGGCACTGAATCAGTGTTAGGATGCTGCCAGGAGTTGGTTCCACATTTTCAGCTGTGAAATTCCAGACAGGCATGGGTCTACATGCCAGATATGATGGATTTTCTTCACCTGCAAACCTCACTTGTTCAGTGTATGTACAGTGACTCTGACCTACTGCATGTATGTGAATTCACAGTGTAACGCCTCAAGCAGGCCTGGATGTCCACTGGTTCCAGACAAGGAGCTGTTTTTTAAGCCAGAGGAAGATGTGTGGTTGTTCCACAAGTCACTGTGATGTCATAGAGTGATTTGTCAGCAGGGAACTAAATAAAAGTGAAAACTGTCACCCGATGAAAAAGGGGTGACTCAGGAAAGAGGTGACATTCTTGGCATATCTGTATTTTTTCCCAAGGTTTATCTACCATTTTCCTACCCTCTCAATGTATTTTTCCTCATGTATCCTTGAGGGCTAGTGCAATTATTTTGTGTAAGGCAAGTAAGACAGCTGACTGTGGTAGCCATGAGAGGTCAGCTAACAGGTATGGAGTGTAAGTGAAAAGGAGAGCACTCCAGAAAGCAGACACAGCAAAGCCTGAATGCTATACTTGGCTGAAGAGACTGTAGGTGATCAAAAAGTGTCATGGCTCAGGCAACAGAAAACTCTCATGGAAAGAAGGGTAGGGGAATACTGCAGTTGGAATAGCTTTATGGTGACCTTTGAGCTCTTGTCAAAGGGAATTTGCAAAGCTAAAAGGTAGAGTAATAGGAGAGAGATCAGTGAAGCAGTATCCCCGAGTTAATCTCATCTGAGTTGGGGCCACTCTTGCCCACCAAACTGTTCATGGCTACCTTAACATACCAGAATTCTTCCCATACTGTTTTAGCTAAGCATTTTGCCTTGTTCTTTCCAAAAACTGCTCTAAGAGACATGGTTTATCCTCCTAATATAAAAAGTAACTTGTTCAGATAAAAATAATATTCTATATTTCTGCAGAAGTTTTCATGGATATGGGAAAAATTTTAAGGATCTTTCCTCTTTTGTAGTGCTGCACTGGTTTCTCTGTATTTCACTGATTGTACTTTGTCTTTTATGCTTCTTCAGTTTCAACAGAAATGTTATGGAAGTGTCTCCTAAGATCCAGTGTTTAATTGGGCCACTTCACAAGCTAATCTCAGGCTTCCAACTGGACATAAATGCAACTTGTGTTGGCCTGTTTTAGGATGTCAAAATTAAAAGGTTGGGCAAGATTTACAACTTCAGGCTTAATACAGTTTTCCTTTAAATGAACACGAATTTGTGTGTGTGTGTCTAACATACTCGCTTTGAGAAAACACACTGAGAGTTCTCTCAACTTGAGAGTTGCTGGTGGGGAGAAACTGTAACAGGACTAAAGAAGAAAGTCTCTGTCAGACTGGGATATGTTTGGGTGCAGCACAATGCAGCTTCACACATCTCAGAGACAGAAAGGAAGAGAAGAGCTACTCCTCCAGCCTACCAGATCTATATGATTTTGACAACAGGAACTGCAATTGCTGAATCATATGCTTCTCTTGTGGTCAATGAGTTGACAAGAATATGTGAAAATAAGAAAGTAAATTGAAAGCTAATCAGAGATTAAACTCCCATGTGACTTTTTTTCCTCTTGGATCTTGGCTGTTCCTTTTAGACATCTGCTTTTGTAATCTTTTTACTTAATCCTAGGTAGCTGCAGGTTTTAGATTTCAGAACTGGGCAAGTTTTGCTATGACTTTTGTTATCCCAGATCCCTACGGTGAAAGCTTAATGGCTGTCATTTTTGTGCATCTCTGTTTGTAACCAGAAATCAAAAGCAATAGTTCATCTTTTTGGTTGTAAGCATTGTAAAATGCACAGGCACTAGCCCAGTGTTGAGGGTGGCAGTACAGACTTCTGCTATTAGCATTCACAGCCTGAAACTTATTACAATCTGCTCCTGTATGCACCACAACAAAAGCATTTTGCTAACAATACCTGTGCTGAGCTCTTAAATTTCTTAGAATGGTTCAGAACAAACATCTGCAGTGACAGGAATCTCCTTACAAACCAGAATGCGTGCAAGGCCTCTCGGTCGTCTGAGCTAGGAATGTAGAGATTTAAGATCAGGGAATTCAAACACTGGAGACTTTTATTATTTCAACACTGTATGAGTGTAGCAGAACACCCCCTCAAAAGCCACTATTTATTCCAAGCTGGTAGTTTAAGTTGTTCAGTAGTGGCTCTGCTTATGATATTTTTAACAGAATGCCTTACTCTATTTTAAGATGTATGTCAGAGACAGGTGCAATGAATCACATTTAATGGATACCTCTAATTCCTGAATTTGGAAACAGTCAGTGTAAGCTCCACCGCTTGATTTTGGACAGCTGAAGGCAGAGACAATGAATTTACCAAACATATATCTAAATCTTTCTGCTCGTTCAGACCGCATTCACTTCATGGACAAGCAGGGTTAACATGGGCCTGCTTGCAAGACTGTTTGAGCACATTCCTAATTCATCCTGACCTTCTCATGGCTAAGCGCAATGAGCTGTATGTCTCATCAGACGTGTATTGCAGCAGGCAGCACATTCTTGCAAACTGGCCCAGATTACTCTCAGATTTAGAAATCTGTTTTCTTTTATTGAATGGTGGATATGGAAACGGTCTCACTTATGGAGGGACAGTGCTGCTGCTAGCTAATAATCCACTGCTTACACACGGAATGGTCCTTAGCACTTCCAGGCATTTTTCTGCATAATTCTGAAATTCAAGCTGGTGAGCTTTTTGATTTATTGAAGACTATGGAATTCTTCAATACCTTATAAAGTGCCAGTAAGATCAAATGTCACAAACAGAAAAACTATGGCTAGCACAGCAGAGCCATCAACTTCACTAAGTAAATGCCACCAACTCTGAATCTCTAATATTATTATATCCTGCATCTGGATCTTTAGTGCAAGTGAACATGATGCAAGAGTGTGTAAACACTCCTTTGGTTACTGTAGTAAAGAGACAAAAAAGGCATCTTGGATCTCCTGCCTCAGTTTGCTGCCAGTGCAGAGAAACATGAGGGAGCCTCAAAGGTACAGGCAATAAAACTCACAAAGTTGACTGAAAGAATATCAAAGTAGTGTAGTGTAACAGCAAAGCCAGGAGACCAAAGCAAAAATACAATGCAGACCTGCATGTGGAAACGGTTGTCTTCCCTGCACTTCTTCTGGATACTTATTCAGCTGTGCACATGTGGAAGCACCATGTTGAATCAGGACTAAATACATTTAAATCATAATGGAAATACTGGTCACAAGCAAAACTATATCATAGGCGTAGGGACAGTGGTTATTCTGTGATTAAGTAGCTGCATGTTTTATTGATCTGTAAGGGGCATGAAAAGCAACAGAAAGTTATTTCTTCCTGTTTCCACTTCAAAGTCATTGACAGTTCTTAATGTTAAATGTCGGCAAAGACTAGAATGTTAATTTTAATGTGTATAAATAATTTATTGAATAACAATATATGAAAATGAATTTTATATGCTTCTCTATATGAATGACAGTCTATTATTGAAATTTATTAATCAGCACATTCCACTCAAATTTTTTGAGGAAGAGGTGGGAAGGAGGTGGAGAGGCGGTTTGGAAATATGCAGTACAGTGGGCTGACTAAATCTGAATACTTTGTCTCTGAAAATGCAGCTATCAGTGTAATTCAAATCATACTGATGAGATACAGAACAGTTATATGCAGTCATAATAACAACTTATATACTGTCAATATTAATAGCAATGCCTGTTTGAGAACAGTTTTAAAATAGGTACGTACAATTTTATTAAGTATAAAAAGACACCGTGCAGCGCACAATACAATATATTTCATCCTCAGTTCTGGTAGTTCTCAAACTCCACTGTCTTAATTGATATTGTCACCAATGACCACTCAATATAATTACCTCTCTGTATAAAATGATGCTTCTCTAAATGAATTCATGCTGTTTGGTTTTAAAAATACAGTAATTTCCTTTCAATGGCTACTTACACTGAGCAAACACTGTCAAGACTGTTGGCTAGCCTGCATTTGGTTTCTAATATAGGCTATGATACTGCCAATTTCCCCTGCCTTGTTTTGTCTCTGTTTGAGAATAGATCCCCCAATATATTAACTGTTTCTGACTTTGTTCCAAGTTCACAACCAGAGCACTGTTTCTGACCATTTCTACATTCCATTCCTCACATTACTGAACTTTCGCTGACATCAGCAGGAGTTTTCAACATGCAATGACTGTATGGTTTTCCACTAATCTCCTTTTCTCCCTCAAGTCTTTTCTAATGAAGCACAGAAGGCATGTAAAAACAATCTTTTTTTAGGATTTGGGAGTCCATTTTCTTATTTCCTTGAAAGCAGAGGACATTTATAGCCTTCCAGTTTTGACTATCTTCTTTGGAAAAGCACACATGTAAACTTAAGAACTTACAGATTTTGCTTGCACATTCCAATTTGGTTTAATAATAAAAAAGGCAGAACTCTAATTTCAAATTGATTTAAATGATAATGTGTGAGTCTCAAAAGAAACAACTTACACTTCTTCCTCTCTAAAATATATTAACATTAGACTGGAAAATAAATTAAACCATACAGAAATGCAGAGATTATGCTATCACAGTAATATCTGCCAAACAAAGCTTGGTCTTTTGCTAACATTAGCTTACTACATTTGCAATACATGCTAAGCAAAGACCCTACTTCTCTAATAGGTACATTCAGACAATATATATTTTGTGGAATAAATATATAATATATCCAGTTATAGATTTCTGAATAGTAACTATAATAGATACAAGCAATACCTACATTTAAAAATACAGTTCTAGGCTTCTCTAACTTTACTACTAATAAAATTAAAGTTGACCTAAAACTTTCTCACTCTGTTGATGCATAATAAAATATATGGAAACACCAAGAGTAAAAAGCCAATTGCTTCTACAAATGGAATACTTTATAAATATAGTAAATTGCTATTTCCAGAGGGAAATCTGAAAATTATAAACAGGAAGTTAGATTAAAACAGCTCTACAATATATAGTACAAAGTGGTTATGAAGCGTGATGTATGAGTTTGATGTCTGTGACAAAATTTTGAACTGATGTTTTTTAGTTTTGGAGATAACTGTAGAGAAAGATCCTGCTCTCAAAAGCAGCCAATCTTAACCTCCTTAAACAAAACTTTCAGTGACTAGAGAAAGCCAACTAGAAATTTGTCAGAGTAAGGAGTACAAGATGAGATCAAACAGAATTATTTGGAAGCCCTGGACTTCGCTGTTTCATAGGGTTTACCCATCATGCTGTTCTCATTAGGAACAGAGTCACTGAAGTAAAAGGTATCTGTGACTGCTGTGTGCTGAAAAGCCTTATCATGATGGTACCCTCCCTATGGCTCACTTTAGTCTGGTACTGTACATTCTCCAGATGAATTCTGTTTCATGTTCCTGCAGTTGTTTGCTTTTGCTGAAATACTAGAGTACAGCTCTGGTTGCTTGATTACTGAACTCTTGATTGAGACTTCTTCTTTCTTGAGAACAACCTAGAATTAAAGAAGCACATTCCTCAGAGCAAGCACAAAGAATTGAAAAATTAAGCTGCTGGCTGTCTCTAACTGCCTTTCTCCTGTTTCACTTTAAACTCAGAAAAAAATCCTTACTTGCTAATGAAATTATTTAGGTAACTGAAAAAAATTAAAAACTTCATGTGTATGTCTGTCTCCTGCAATGGCCTTGTTTTAAACAGAAACCCCAAACTTACTTCATGAAACACCACTGTTTGTACTTCTTGTCTGAGTTGAGGCCCTGAGGTGGGCTTCAAAACCTTCTCAGGGCCTTTGTTTGCATCAACAAATCTGGAATTCTGGTGGTCACAGGACAGGGTGTTTACAAGGTGAGTGCTTTCCTCTGAAATCCAACAGAGGTCAGTGTCAACACTAATAGGGATGAAACCATCACTGGGAGCTTCAGATTTTGACCATTTCTGCGTCACTTGTTGACTCTTTAGTACACGCATACATGGGAACAAACAGCTACGAGATGAGGGTTTGGATGTAAATCACTGTAACATGCTTCCTACTGGATTTTATTTAGGCAAATGACGCAAGCCAGGAGACCAAAGCATAGCACACATCTATAAATGTATTCATGGCACAAACTCACTGATTTCAGAAAAACTGCATATACAGAGTATCTCTGAACCTCACATACCACAGGGAGACTTGCAAGTCTCTTGGAAGCTATTGTGATATTGAATGTCAGTCCAGAGTGAACAAAATAATTCCTACCAAACAGTATCCAAAAGCAAGCACTTACAGGTGCCATGCAGAGTAACCAGAATGAACTTTGGGTTCCCAGTTGCAAGGAAAAAGCTTGGAGGACTTTTCTTCACCTACTGCCAGCAAATCTCGATGTTTTATTGCAGAGTGGCAACAGACTAGTTGAAAATTCTTTAAACTATCTAGATCGAGTGGCATGTTCTATTTGTCCGAAGTGTTCTGGTTGTTAATATAAAAAACTGTTCCCAGGACTTCTTTCACTTGCAGATAAGCCAGAAGTGCATGGTCGCTTTTGATCTCAGGGTTATTAGTTGGACACTGCCTCCAGAATTTGCTAGTGCCTTTAATCTCTTTTAAAATGCATTTTTACTGGGAAAAATCATGTGGAAACACACAAAAGAATGAGCTCTGCTCATCTGCAGTAAGTGCTGGCTGGGCCTGCAAGGGTACTTCTAAGCCCCTTGGGGCTCCCTCCATCCTGTCTTCAGCCCCGAGAGCCATCACCTCCTGCCCCAGCAATGCCCCAGCAGGGCCAGTCTCCAGCTCCCCATAGCCCTGACCTGCCCAGCCATGGGGTCCCACTAAACTGGGCCCACCTGTGGGCTCATGTCCCAGCCTGTCTCTATCTCCAGGCAGGTGCCCAGGCCTGGGGCTGCCCTGCTCCTATCTGGGACTGAGATGGGCTCTGGCACCAGATGCTGCCCTGACAGACCCCTGGAAGTGGCTGGCCCAGGTTGGGTGCTGCCAGTGGACTTTAGGGAAGAACAATGAATCCTCTCACCTACGACATGTGATTTTGCTGTGTAGTTTGCTGCTGTTGCTGCTGCTGAATGAGCAGTTGCTGCTGTTGCCGGCGCCGGGCCGTTCTGAGTTTTTCGAAGCGAGCCTCCATCTCCTCCAGCACCTTGGGAGTGTAGCGCACCACCAGCTTCACGCTGTCCTTGGCCGCCTTCAGCAGCTCCACCGCCTTCTCGTGGTGCTCTCCTTCCACACTCTGCAACCAGGGAGAATAGATCAAATAGTGAAAATGGTGCTTTGATCTACAGCTGTGTCTTTTTCATATGGAAAGCTTGTCAGAGTTTTACGTAGTTTCCACATCTTACATTTTTTAAGGGACCACTAAAAAGAAAGTGTTAAGTAAGACCTATGCACTGCTGGGCATATATTAATTTTCAAGCCCTGATGTCTATGCTAACGTTGCTTGGAACAGTAAATTTCCAAAACAGGAAGGTGACTTGGCTGTTAAATAGAGTATTCAATTTCTACCCTTAAATGGACTGACTGGAGTCCTATGCTTTTTAGGCATGTGCATTTTTACGCACCTTAAGAAAAAGGGAAAAATTTTCTAATGGTGCATGATTGTCCACAATTGTAAGATATGTTCAAAAATATAAAAGTAACTCCTTTTTTTCTGAAAAAAACCCAACAGCTTGAACAACTGTGACCTTCACGTGGATTTCAGATCATCTAAAAATAAGAATTTTTCTTCCCATTTAAAATAAACCAAAGTTTTACTACCTGCTGTGTTTTAAACTCTTATGTATACCATGCTTTTGGAAATATAAGTCTCACCTTAGGAGAAAGTGTACAGAATTTGGTATTGTTTTATGTTTCCTTTTTTGCTTGTAAATCATGGTCAGTATGGCATGGCATGGCATGGACCGTCAGAGGAAATGAGAGGATATTCCGTGGTATCATTTTGGTTTTGCTGTGCAACAGCATGAACTTAGAACAGGCTTTGAATAAACATTGTAACCTCCCAAGCTACATGAAGTAGAAACATTTGTTTGCTTTCAAAGTGCTGGGTAGTTCTTATTGACACCAATAGGAAATTGTGATTATTTTGTAGGGGAATAACAAGATAGTGTGTTTTAATACTTTATTCAACAACCTAGCAAACTGCATTTAATTCATGATTGTTTATTTTCTCTCCTGTTTGTCCCCACCCTTGTTCTTCCAGTTTAGACAGTATCTTCTAATTAGAAATGAAGGGTTTGACTTTGCTGCTATCCAGGTCAATGGAAAACTCCCATTGATCTAAATAGTAATGATACAGAATTAAGCCTAATGCTCTGATCTATAAGCAAAGAGGGAAAAAAAAAAAACAACAAAGGGAAATATAGCACTGCTAAATACAAATCCTGCTCTCTGAACATACCTCACTTGGATCTTGACAGCCACAGTTTTCAGCTGTTATTAATATGATTGTTATAGTTGCTCTTAATGTCTTTACTGCTGCTTGCACTCCAATTTCTAAGGTATTACAAAAATTTTACCTGCTTAACAACAGCTGCACAAGCAAAATAGCAGAGGCCCTCGGAGTGGGGAAAAATGAAAGGGCAAAGGGAGTTGTTTTGCTGCTGGAAATCTTCTGTCTCTTCAAACCTCTAAGACTGTGCTGACAAAGGACTCCTGCTGGTATTGGTCATTCCTATACAAGGTACTTTGCTGACTGGATTATGCTGGTGGGGGATATTGCAAGGATCTGATACACTCATGTTCCTTTAGAACTGCCCACCAAACAGGTAAAATTGTTTTGGAAAGTATATATTTACTTAACATATAATTTTTTATTACATATACTTATATACACTTATTCCTTTTTTTCCATTATTGCACTGGCAGATTGCGTCAAAGAGGAGGATGCAAAACACTATAGAGGCAAGAACAGCTGAAAGAACTGCAGATACTGTGTGGGCAAATACCAACCATTACTCTATCCTGGTTCACAGCCTTGCCATAAATCTAAAAGAAAAAAAATCACTTTCCTGAAGACAAAAAAGAACATTTGCTAACCCACAAGTTGGGAGACTCAGAAGAATATTTCTATTAGGTATCTCTAAACAAATACTTGATTGACAAATTAGTAATTTAAACCTATTTTGCATCTTTTCTGTATCTGACTCACACAAGGTATCTGACAAATGCATAGTCTCTGCCAGGTATCAACACGCACCAGCCAGTGTTTTTGTCGAGCTATCTGCAGGGCTTACTGCTTTCAATTTCCTTTATTTTTAGGGGATGTGGGACAAAAGTATGTAACAAATTCCCCAGCATAATAAGAAAACACTCTTTTTCAAACGTGTAGTGAAACAGCTCAAGGAACACTCTTCCCCAGTCATGCTGGGATAACAAATCTGGATTCTGAACACACAGATCTAATTTTATGCTGGTAATTATGCAGTTGGATAACCATCGGTGATTGAGGAAAAACAAGTTACAGATATTTCATTTCATGTCCCATCACTGAGCTGTCTGTTCTATTGCACACACTGTATATTATTCGCTTTTCTCCAGCTAAATTAAGAGAATCACAGAGTGAATTAGTCCCAGTGAACAATGCTAAATTTAGATTTTTTTGTCCCGTCTCAAGCTGTCTGCAAACAAATACTCACTGCTATAATTTTTGCCTTTTTATTAATTATATTGTGTGGGATTATTCAGCCCAAGACTGGTTTATGAACAGTTGCTCATTACTGTGAGGGTGGTGAGGCCCTGGAACAGGTTGCCAGAGAATTTTTAGATGTCCCATCCCTGGAAGTTCAAAGTCAGGTTGGATGGGGTTCTGAGCAACCTGCTCTAGTGGAAGGTGTTCCTACTCATGCTAGGGGGTTGGAACAAGATCATCTTTAAGGTCCCTTTCAACCCAAACCGTGCTATGATTCTGTGATTATTTCAAGTATGCAACTTGAATTCAAACTTTGAACTGTGTTGTTTAGATTCTAAATACAAAAATATTCCTCTTGCGTCTCTAAATCAACTTTCTCACATGTCCACATGCAATTGGGAATTCTGTACTGTGTTTTTTGCTGCATTACCTAAATATATATTCTAGAGCACATGCATCAAATTTTTGACTGGAGAATCATAAAATAGAGGTGACAAGAGGGTCAAATTCAATATATCTTGACATCTGAATGTTCACCACTTTCCTCTCTGGTCTTTGCCTAGACACTGTTGACAGTAAAAGGATTTTTCAACAACCATCCATCAATTAGTAAATTTCAACTATTTTTGTCTGCCTTTTAAATCATTCGTTGAAAGAAAAAACAACAAAATTCTTTAATCAACTTTAAATCAGTGAGGTTCAGGCAACCAACTTTCTTAATTATTCCATTTATTTCTTTTTCTTTGAGACTAAATAATATATTCAATGGGTCTTTCTTTCCTTTCTCATTGCTATTTAGTACAAGTTTTCAGAACTAGTATTTCTCTTTTGAGGCCATGATAGTTGATAGAAGAAATGGTAAAAAAATCTGTCTGAAGTATTATACAAATATTTTGTTACAAAAGAAAGGGAATAGTTAGTGTTGAGAGAAACAGATGAAAACACAGAAACATTTTTATTGTTTATGGGCTTGCAACAAAGAAGAAATTTAAGTTCTAAAATTTTAGATTTCTGACTAGACTCACTGCTACTCTGTGCCTATGATGCCTTTAAATACAAGGTCAGATAGAGGTTTGCACAGAAAAAGACTACATGTTCATAAAGGGGAGGGTAAGGTTATATGAATTATTATCCTTATGTTTTCAGTACTTTACATTCCTTTGTGAAAGAGAACACAAAGCAAAATCAAAGGCACAATTTGACCGGTATCATGGAGTCAGAGCCTTATGTGTCCTCTATTCTAACAGCCCTTTTTTTTTTTTACCTCCATATTGAGATTCACAGTGAAATTGCCACAAAATACTCCACTTTGATTTACATGAAAAATGACCATGTAAAAAAATGTACCTTTTTTCCAAGCATACATGCTTCCTGTACAGCTGATTTCTCTGACAAAGATATCACAGCTGGATGTATATCACCAAAAGAAATCTAGAAGGTACCCTCCACTGCAAATCAGTACCAAATGCCCATACCAAATTTCTTTTAATTTTATGTGTTCAAAGGCTTTGAAGGTCACAAGACTACACAAGTGCCACTGTGTTATCACTGTGCTTGGAAAGGGCTGTGTGCCTCAAAGGTTATGAAATGAAAGAACGATAGTCTGTTATTAATCTTTTACTGCAAGAGGAATTTACAGAATTATCAATTAAGGATATGGGTTCCCCGTAAATTAGGCAGGTGGTGTGGATTTGAAATGAAGCTCTTCAAGCACTCTCCATTATAACAGAAATTGTAATAGCACAAAATTGTTGGTGGAGCTCTGCCTCACTGCACCATAAACGCACACTGAAGGGTCTCTCACAGAACTAATTCTTTTTGTTTCGTGTGGCTGCATTTGAAATCATGACGTTAGAACAGCTGTGAAAAATGAAAATCCAGACGAAAACGAAAGCTCTATCAAATTTCCACATACCACTCCATTAACTGAAAGCAGCTGGTCCCCACGTTTGAGCCCACCATGCCTTTCTGCCACTCCTCCAGGAATGATGCGAGAAATATAAATCGGTGAATTTTGTTCCTTTCCTCCCATGACATTAAAGCCCAGGCCTTCCTCAGTCTTCGGCAGCTCCACCACTCGCGGGTGTGAATGGCCTTCGCTTGCAGCAAATGCAGCAACTGTTGCCTGGAAGAAAAAAATATTGATTTGGCTATTTAGGGGGAACAGTGATAGACACTCCATTGTTCATTTGCAGGAAGAACTCCTTCCTGTGAAAACACTTCAGTGTCTTACTCTGACATTTTCTGATTATCTGAAAATATTTTAAAATCATCAAAGTTCTATGCCAATGTTTTTGAAATAAAGGAATAAATAGAGGAACAAAGAGTCTAGGTGACTTGTCAAAGATAATACAGAAAGTTACCAGCAGAGTCGGAAGTAGCCTTACTCTGTGGTGGTGCACCCTTATGATCATTAGCTCATTTCCTCTTTGCCCTTTCACATGGAGAAAATTTATTCCTGTTGGATAAGATAATGGGATCTCTGATGTGCTCCTAGTCGAAATAAAGTGGATGAACTGAATTGTTAACTCTCTGCTTTGCTTTCAGAGTTATGGAATTATTTATTTTATATCCTCAAATTATATTCTTAAATTAAAAGTTTAATTTATAATCATTTTGAAATGCTGCAAACCAAGTAACTTCTGGAACAGGAATAGGAGGTTTTATTATATAATTCCATCAAAACTTTTATTGAAAAATTAAAACTTAAGACAACAATAGATATATACATCAATTAGAAAAATCTAGGTTGTTTAACTTATTCCAAGGGAAAAAAAATAGAAAAAGAACTAACATACTGTAAAGCTTGCATCCAGGAAGATATTACATTGATACTTGATTTTTCACTATAAGCATTTTCTTACTTATCGGTCTTAATAAAGCATTAAATAAACATTAAGAAAATACTTTATAAATGTGTTTGTAGTTCAAACTGCATGAACGATTTTGCATTACACTAATATTTTTGAGCATTCTGTAATGCTTATGCTTAATAGCAGCTAGTGGATGATGTGACATAATGGATCATTCTCAATTATGTTTTTGCACATGCAGAACTTGTCATCATGCATACATATTATGTCAGACATGAATGGACTAGGAGAATGAAATGCAGACAGCCCAGAAATAACCAGGAAATATTGCGATATTGAAACATTGCTCTGTAATCTGCTGTTCTATATGAGTAAGAAATGAGAATGGGAAACATTTAATTGGACTTCTCCCCATTTACTAAATAACATAGCAATACTTTCTATGTTTATCTGCAGTGTAAACAAATCAGGATTTCATACACACATTTCTCTATATAGAACCAAAGATCTTACAAATTTATATTGACCATTAGCTTTCAATTACAATGTTAAAATCCGAAAAATCGCCTACAGAAAGGTCCTATTTAATATGGAAAATATGCTGCAATTTGGACTATATTAGGTTATTTGCTGTTATTATAGAGCTTGCTTCCCTAAAATACTCTTAAATCATTTTATAACACACTCCCAACCTTCCTCTTCTGATACAGCTTTAAATTAAAATCTCCGAACATAAATATTTAATGCTAAGAGATCTTAGTTCCACTAGGACTTCAGGGAGTTTATGTTCACAGGACTGGGACCATAAAGAAGTCTCTCTAAAAAGATTTATGGGTTTGCAAGTTATTTTGCATAAAATCTGCTATACCACATAAAAGGCAGTGTTTTGTGCAAAATGATAATGGGAAAAAGGAAGTCATGGTGGATCCCCTTGTTTCCCCAAGCATCTATTTTTGTGCATGTTATGAAAATACAGAGCATATTTCATACTGGCACACAGAATGGGTTCTTTCACGATTGTGTGAATTCCCTTATCATTTCAGTAGCAGCAGTAACGTAGCTGTCATTGTCTCAGGATATAAGAAAGGCAGGTCCACATGGACAAAGAGACAATATATTTTATTAAAATAGGCAATGTATCAGAAAAAAACCCCAGGCTTACATTTAGCTGTGGAGTCAGTAAAATGTTGATCAGGCTGTTTCTGCCACTGTTCATCCTTACCACTTCCTTACCACTTGCTCAGTACCTCCAGCTCCCATTAGTTAAAAGGTGTTTTTGATTGTTTAGTTTCTACCTCCCTCCTAACTGTGTCGTCTCTGGATGAGATGTATGGGAAAACAGCCCACTAAAATATTGTTTGTTGCAGGCAGACTGCTACAGAAGAACCAGTAGATTTGCTTTTGCAAAGCAACTTTTCAAAAAGCATCATATTCCATAAAATCATTCTCTTTTCTTAAGCTACAGAAGCAGCATAAAGGTTGAAATTTTCCATTATGATTGTTACCTGGGAAGTAGCACTGGTTCTAGACTCTGGGCTGCCACTGATGTCTAAATTCTCTTACAGTGTACACACGAATACCTGAAACACACACGCGCACAGTCAATTACTAGATCACTTTGGTAACACGTATTTCAACAGCTGCACGTATCCTACCTTTGCAGTGGCCCTGGCTCGGAATTCGGGGCAGCCATTAACAGTTATGGTTTCATGCATGTATTGATACACCTAAAATGTTCATGAAAATAAAATGAAATTAATTATAGGAGCAAAGTAAGGACTTTATATTAGCACAGACAGGAGAGTTCCTTTCCCTCATAGAACTAACATTTGTTAATGTTGTATTCACACAATCACATAGTCAAGTGTCTGCTAAACTTCAGCACGCTTAGGTTAACAGAGCATCAATCCATGTTTCTCACAATACTTTCCAAACTTAACCCCCTTCCATTCTCTAGCAAGTAATTTCCTAAAACCAGAACAGTTAAGTTCTGTGTTATCAAAAATTAGTGTTTCCAGGCAATTGACTTGAATGCAAACGATCTGAACTGACCTGAGTGCTGTCTCAGCCTCCAACAATGGCTTGTCTGGTCTCTGAACTTTCTTATGAACTAAAAGACTTAGGAAAGTGATGTTAAAAAAAATATGTAAGCTGCTAGGCAGACAGAAGAAGAAGAATGCTGCTCAGCTGAAGAATGGAAGTGAAAATAGTTCTGGAAAAGGGTCATAGTGCTACCTTTCATCAGCCATAACCAGGAATAGTGAAAAGGGGTTGACAGTCTGGTAGGTCAGGTCAGACATGGTCAATGAGTAAGATTATCCTTTAAAAAGAAATTGTACATACACATAAATTACATAAAATCAACACTGCCAATATATATAACTTTCTGTCATTTTTTTCTGGTATACACTTTGGTCCACTTTTCTTGGTCCTTAACTCTCTCTTTCAAACCACTCCAGTAACAAGAAAGGAAAAGACTTTGTCTTATACTGCCTTTGTTCTCTAGATTTGTCACACTCTCAGAGGAAAAATAACAACCAAAGTCTTGATACTAGCCAGTTATTTTAAAAGCAAACTTAAAAAATAAAAATATTTATATATAACATACAGAAAGATTTTTGGAATACAAAGGTGAATGCAAACAAACCAAACCTTTTCTTTAACTTTCTTCTAAAACCACCAAACTTTAAAAAAGTTCCTACGTGTCACTGATTTACCGTGGGCATTTTCGTGACCTAATTCATCAGAAATTTTTTTGTTTCATGTGCTTTATGTCTCAGGCTCCACTCCTCATCAGAGAGAACCTTTGCTGTTGGAGTATTTTATTTTTTACAGCAATCTCCTTAGGTTCCTTGAGGAGGGCAGATTCAAATGTACTTTCAAAAAGCTATTTACCTTTCACTCATTTGCTGATGCTTAACAGAAGTGCCAAAACTTTCCTCTTTGGTAATATAAATGTTACTTTGGCAGAGATGTACTTAACAGACCTACAAACAATGGCTTGTCCCATTGACAGACAAAAGTTCCCCATCCCCCTGTCCTGATGACTTGTTATTCAGTACCATAGCAATCCGTCTCTCCCCACTGAGCCTGTTAATATGAAACTTAACACACTGACAAGCATATGCTGCAAACATCTAAACAGAATTAAGATTTGTGGCTCATTTCTGACTTTAGTGGACAGACATACTGTTAATTAAGCACTCTTAAGTAGCAAAATGTGTGGGGATGACTGATCCCCAAACCCTTTTTCTTGGGGTATCATACGTAAGGAAAAGGCAAAAAACGAAAGGAGATAACAAATGTTGTACATTTCAGAGATGTAAAACATGACAAACACTTCCACAATACAGCAAAAGATTGTTTGTCTTGACTATTGTCAGCACATATGTCATTCTAGAACTGAATTCAAAAAAAATTTGAGGCCAATGAAGAAAACTGAGACAAGGAGAGCATGCTGAATATCTTCCTGCTTTCTCTGTTCAAAATGAAATGTTGCTTCCATAGGGAACAATGGACACTGACCACAGCAGAAACCAGGATTTTGCCCTTATTTGTGAACATTTGGGAGAAGAAAGCTCTTTTATAGTCTCCAAAGGATTTCTGGTTTTCTTATGTTTTAGTACTGGATGATACCATTATAAAAATGGGCTGAGCCTATATACTCAGCATTATACTGCACAGATCAGTTCAGTGTTTATTGTATTATGTTATAGGACATATTATTACATAAGAAATATTACTGTATTATATAAGAATACTGTGTAATTGCAGTAATGAATCATTACATACTTGTTTCTTCAAAACCCATAGTGTACTGAACCACTAAAAATGCTGTATTTTCTTCATCTTCCCCTTCATCTTAAGACATGACAGCAGATTCTATATATTGCTTTTGCTTGCACAGCTTTAAATGCTGTGGCTTTCTTAAATGTCTAAAGGCATATATTTGAATATTGAACTATTATGACATTAAATGACTTCAAAACCAGGTCACAGTATTTCATATACGGAACAGTTACTGAAAAGTTCTTTAAAATATTCATGACTAAGGTCAATTATCACAAAGGTGAGCTGATAATGATACATTTGTGTCATTGTATGTTAGGTGTGAAGTCATATAACTTCCTGTTGACTGCATCCTACCAGTATCTAGATGGTAGATTTTTTAATACCCAGTATCCTGGTAACTAACTTTATACTGATGAAAAAACAGACCCACAAGTGTGTGATTAAACTAGCAAGATAAAAAATAATCCAGCAGCTCAAAAACTTCTGGAAAAATATGATCAATAGTGTCATATAATCCTTGGGTAATCTGTAAATTCTCAATGCTAACAGATTTTTAACAGATGTTCTGCAAAGAGTTATTAGTGATTGTGGTATCTAGAGCACAGTTCTTACAAAAAAAGTCCTGCACGTCAGATCTCAGTCTATAAGCATCAGATGCAACCAGTCTTGAATATTTGCTTGAGGCATTTGTAAATCTAATTATCCTATTTGACTGTTAAATAATGCTTAATGTAATTCGAGTTTAAGAATGATAAAACATATACACCCACATAACTTTCTTTTTACTAATTCAGTTTGACAACCAAACGCAGATTAATTGTACCTGTTCCACTAAGCCCCTTAAACTCTTTGTAGAGTTCATATCTAACCAGGGCTTGTTTTTACAATGCACTGGAGTCCATAAACAAACGCTGCTTGTTTTCCTGTAGCCACACTAAACCCTTTGTCTATGCTGGTCTCAGCACCACCTTAGCCATGATTTTAGCACAACAAATCCATTCTGCTCCCTCTTCTATGTACACAGAACACATAAACTGAAAATCTTTTTGTTCTCAAACTGAGTAAGGTGGCATTTAAATCCTCTTGGTATGGCATATAGCTTCTTGTTCAATCCAGTGTACGTGACAAGTAATTCAAATGTATTTAAAAAAATCTTTTCTTTCAATCATACTATTATCTGTACATCTGATTATATTTTTAACATATAGCAATTCTCCTCAATCTAATGATGTCATCCTTAAGATGTCTGTATAAGATCTACTGTAGATTTCTTTAGTTAAACAAAGTATCAGTCAGTACAGAAAAAGACAAAGGCACAGATTTTAATTTAAGGCATTTGAAAATCTCCTGTCTAGGATATTTACTAAAGAAATATTTTAAAACAGTGACCTTTGTCAACTCTGACAGATGAATCATTTTGAACGACATCATTGTATAGTATGACTGAGCTGAAGAAAGAAAATTAACATATCACAGAACCACAGACTGATTGAGGATGGAAGCTACTCTGGAGATCACCTCATCCGACTGCCTTGCTCGAGCAGGGCCACCTAGAGCCAGTTGCCCAGTACAGTAACTAGATGGTTACTATATGTTACTAACTTGAAAAAGAACATATCTATTTTTGCATGTACAGCTATATATTTTTTGAGTCTCTGTAAGACTACATGGGTGTTTAGTAATATTATTTACTGACGGACTCCATGCACAGTCTGATGGTCTAGTGCCTAGGGAAAAGAGCTTCCACAATTCATTAGTAACAGAGATTAAATTACAGGTGAAATGTCAACGTTTCAAGACACAAACCTGCAGCTGGAAGGTAAATGGTAATGTTTCAGATCATTTCTCCCCCCCAGTGATTTCTACCAAAACTGAGTGTTTATGTGCTGAATGTTCATTGGGTAAAGGCGTGCTGCAGAGAGGGGTTTGTTCACACAGATCTCATTTGTGCTGTGGAGCAAGACGTACTCGGCTTTGTTTTCTCTTTCCTGTGGAGCACGGAATACAACACTCCCACCAAGCAATACTCCTGAAAGCACAAATACAGACCTCAGACTTTTTTCAGTTTCTGCAGGTAGTCTCCTGAGACATAACCTAAGGCTATTCTCTCACACTACTCAAAGATTACAAAAAGAGTGAGGGAGGTAAATTACAGCTAGAAAATTTGAACTTGGAAGTGAATCCTCCTTGCACAGTGTCAGCTCTCACAGGCACAGAAAAATGCACATTTTATTACCTCTCCCAGCAGGAGCTGTAGTGAGTCAGATGCTGCAGGTATTATTGTTATGATGATGGGCCTCATCCCCACGCATTCAGCTGAGAGGCAAAGCAGCTGGTTTAAGATTACTGGAGCGCAGGAAGGGGAACAGCCTTACAGGTACTTTAGGAGCTAGGTGCTTACCAAAAATTACTCCATACGGACTCATAACAAAGCAGCAAGTTATTTAGGGCTTGGCTATTTAAGTCAATGCAAAGTTGTGGAAGGTCCAGGAGAAACCAGTGCACTTAGCAGCCTGTTTTGTAAACCTGTCTAGAAGCAGTATTCTGTTTACAACCTGAATGATGCAGCATCTTTTCTGATGAATTCTCTAAGACAGAATTCAATTACACAATTTTATTCTATTAACTTCTGCAAGAGCTATTTAATGATTCGTCCCCTGACGAAATAAGTAATTTTAAGTACAATTGTACCTACGATAATGATGGTACTTTAGGACAAGCTGATCTGAGCACCAGAAGGGCAGAGGTATGAGGCAGAAGTCATTTTACAGCAATGAATAGGTGCTCAGAAACCCCCATAAACACATTCCAAGACAGAGTACATTGTAACTCAGACCTGAGACATAGCAAGCCTAAATACAGTTTTCTGAAATTTCTAAGTGGGAAAGTAACCTTTTCTGAAAATGTTAGGAATTCCTTAGCATGAGATGATACATGTAAGTAGTAATAATCAGCTGTATTTCCACAGTGACTGCAGTATGATATCAATAAAAAGACATAAAATGCTTCCTTCAAGAAGTCACAGCCTAAGTAAGTGACTTAGGCAAATCATAAGTAAGCAGGTAAAAGATGAAATGAAGAAAAAAATCTGCAACAAGACTGATAAATGATGTTTAAAATATATATTGGCATCATCTGGGTTTAGCTACTTTGCCATATTTTTTGTTGCTCCAAGTGTAGAAGAGAATTGTGTATCTATTTTTGGAAGAAGACTTTCAAGGAAGGGAAGACAAGAGCCTGACTGACAGTACAGAGGGGAGAGTTAGCATGAGAATAACCAGAGCAAGGAGGACATAATTGGTTTCACTGTGCTTCTGTAGTCATGTCAACAGAACAGAGTACATGCGTGCATCCTTGCAGAACTGATGCTAAGCTATAAAGGAGAGATTGTTATTTACTTACACCTCAGTACTATGCATCTGCCATCAACGAGCTGAATCCCTGTCTTCCTAATTGCCTTCGTATGTTGGAGAGGATGATAAATATTTTTTCCTTCTAAGATGTCAAGCAAAAAGAAGTATCTTAATCAGTCTTTTGCCATGGTGAGAAGAGCAGAAGATACTTTATTCAGCATAGTTGCTGGCCTCTCTTCTACCCTCCTCTCCAAATCTGGAGCTGACTCCCAGGACTTCAGTCTCCTGTTCTGAGACCTACAGTTCATTTCACTTGGTGTGCATGAACCAGTCCTTGGGGCAGGCCAGGGCAATGCCCAATCTTGTCACTAGGAGAAGTACAGAGCAAAGGTGCACTGGAGAGCTGCAGACCTTTCCACTGTGGTGCCTGTGAATCCCTTGTTTCTGAGAGCAAATGCCACCTGCAGCACAAATTGTTTGTGTCTCTCCCACTCTACTTTGTTTTTGTAATTTTTGACTCTTTCACATTCTGTTTGGCCTTTTTCCTAACCAATAACCTCTTGCCTATATTTTCCATTTTTAATCCAACATATTTATGTCTGTGGAAAGGAATGCATTGGTTTGTATGCCTGGACAGACTCTGCTCGAGCTCTGCTTCAGCACTCAATTCAGATCATGCTTGACCACATCAATGAGCAAGGACATCTTAAATGCTACAAAGATCAGAAGGCACTCTGGTAACCTCTTGTACATAAACCATGGAATCTTACCTGGCAATATTTTACACCAATTGCCATTTTTGCTTGAGCTACAGACTTTTCAAAACTCAATTAAAATCTCTGCTCTTTACGGTAGGTTCTCTGAAATTTCAAACAGTATTCGCTTTTCTACAAAATTACTTACAAACAGATCTAATTATCCATCCAGGATGACACCTGAACAGATGATGACATTAAAAAAAGAGAACATGTCAAACACAACTAAAAGTGTGCATATTAGCAGCATGGAGGTATGCAGCTGACCCAACCACATTTCCTCTTTCATAATTCCTCTTTCTTAATTCCTCTTTGATAGTGACTTTTTACATATGAAATTTTACTCAAGCTGAAAACCAAAGCAATGGAGCACTTCCATTCAGCCATAAATCTGTGGTAGCTCAATGAAAGTGGAAAATATCTAGCAATGGTGTATTAAGTTTTGTACCTCTTGGATATCAGATGGAATTTCTGGTTTTGTGCCTGTGTTCTGCTTTTTAAAAATCTTCTCATGTGATAAGTATGCTTGGGAAAGCACATCTACATCTTTAAGAGCATGTTTTCTCCAGAATTATATATATACAGCGCTATAGCCTCTTGCTAAGATACTGTACTAAACACTCATACACCATATTCCAGAAGACAGTAGTTCCATAAGGTAGCTGAAAGCAGGCTGATTTTCTATTCTAACAATCTAGTTGACTCAAAAAATATTAACATTGTGTTAATAGCTACCTTTATCTTTGGAAGTTAACTGAAAAAATTGGGGAAGAGACTATTTTGAATGACTGAAAAGCAAGAGAATTTGAGAACTGTCTAAATAGCATTGCTTGTGAGGGACATACTCCCACAAAACCACTGCTTGTGGAAGAATGCCATGGATGTGATGTATACACAGCACAACTTCAAGTTTACAATAAACTTGGATTCTTCTTAAACATGATTGTTTTTAGCAAACGAATCACAAAAGCCCATTTTGTTATAGGACTATGACAGGTGTTTGAGTAATCCCAACAGAAGCAGAATTAGGCAATCTAACACCCAAGCTCACAGTGTATATACTGCACAAAATCTTCAGTCTGCCCCTGAGTGCAAGCTGACGGAAAGTTCTTTTGTCAGTGTCAACAGGACAAGTGGATAGATACCTGTGAGTACAGTGAGGTTGAAATGGCTGAAAAGTACCTGTGAGAGGAAGGCACGTGACACATTATTGTTCTCACTGGAAGCACTGACATGTCTGTATTATGTAACTTGTTGCCTGCAGCTACTGAATTTTGACAACTGAATTTGAAAAAGCTGCTTTGTGACAACTAGTCTCTATTAATGAGCTATTTATATCAGACAGAATGTGGTCATTCAAGGTTGCTGGCATTCTGAATATTTTTTACATGGCACTCTCATTAGCCTTTGAGCAGTTACATGTTTGCATTGGGAAAACCACTGGTGTCTATTTTAAAAACCAAACTTTGCTTAATTTTTGCAATTGTTGCAGCAATCCCCTTCCATGAAGTAACACTGCATGGATGTTGCCACATGATGCCATACAGATGCTAACACATTAAAAAGCACAAACCTGTAAATGAAATTCAGTCTTGTTTAACAGGTTGAGGAGATGAGACAGTTTTAATTTCAGACCATGTGGAAAAAGTATTATGAATGTTGGCTTTAGCATTCTCATTGAGGATATTTTATTTAAATATTTCCTTCTTTAGGGGATGGGGGTTATGGAGGAAACTAGGTCAGTTCTACCAAAGTGAAAAAACCTGATCCAAATACTGATGCATTATTAAGCTGTCCTTAGGCAGTAGGAAAGAAACAGCAAACAGCACGGGCCTGAGACATTTTTAAAATAAATTAAGTACTGCAATGGTATAATATTTTAATTTAGGGTGAAATACTCTATGAAGGTTCAAGTTAAAGTGGAATTTTTTTCTTTTTTTATTGTGTGGAAAATGGTGGCGTGCACTCAGCTCTGGCAGTATCTGTGGTGGTGTCAGAAAACTGAGCCAAGTTTTGGTCCCTGAGCTCTTGCCATATGATGCTGCGTCTGTCCAAGAAACAACTCAACAGGGGTTACAGGCTGGGGACAGAATCTCTTTCCTCCCTTATGTGTGAGCAGAAGTACATAGCAGATGTACCCAAAAATGCACACTGTCACATCCTCTATGCATATTGGGTGAGTCAATTGAAACACGCCTGGTGTTGCTGTTAGGACACACAAGACCTCTGTGTGCCCCCTCTTCCTTCCAAAGTAAATTCAGTCTGGAGTAATCTCTGACACTCTGAAATCAATAGGAAGTTGCTTAGCACCTTTTAAAGAATTAGGAAAAATAGACTTTTATTTGCAAGTAAAAAGTACTTATATAAGGAAAATGAAAAATATAATTGGTTCATTTAGTTTATTTCCTATCTCTTACACACTGTTCTATATTCTGCTCTAAGTCAATGGGAACCATGATCTGGCATCTTCAAAACAGTGCTACAGGTGTTGCAGAAATCATATCCCTTGCAGTCACTTAACCTTAGCAAAATACAGTCCTAAAAGTCTCTTTTGCTGCTTCTACTGAAAATTCCAGGATAAAAAGAAATATCAATTTGTGTGATTAGTTGATTCCCGTAACACTACTTTGAACTCACAGCTTCTAATTTAAAACTCTCTCTTAGACCTCACTGCCAGTTACTTTTGAGTTCAGAAATACTCCAAGCACTAATAAACACTAATTTCCTCCACTTTATCAATAAGTCTGTATACACTGTTGAAGCTGGCATATGCAACAGCCATATTCCAAACTTTCACAGATTTGTCAAAACCTTGCCAAAATGAGCACCTGGATGAAACATGACATCATCATGCAAGCTCATCTCAAATGTTCCTATCAAGCTGAGAAGGAAAGGAGAAAGAAGGAAACTACTGATGCTTCTTGTTTTAAATGCCAACAAAAATATAGCTAAAATTGAACTTTAAGAGTTTTACAGTTTCTTTTCTTTTCTGAAGGCACAATTAAAAAAATGGAGATTGAGCAGTATTTCTCAAGAGTCTCATCAGTGACATCAGTTAAGTGGCAGCAGAGGGCTACTGAGGCTCCATCAAGGCAAAAAAAAAAAAGAAAAAAAAAGGTGCAGTGGCTTCCCACAACCTTCCAACAACACTTATTAATATTACTCAGTAGTTAACCTTGCTGCTGATTTCTCTCAAGAGGAAGAAGCAGGCTTGAGATGAACTGCAGCAGAGGCTATTCAGTTTATTCTGAAAAGTTTTATGTAATCAAATAGGATACTACAACAATAAACGAAAATGATAATGCGAGCAAACAAAAAAGATGCTGAGATCCACCACATATGTTCCACTGGAGTCACCCTCCATAGCACATGGGACTGCAGCTGTGTGCCAAAATGAGAACATCACCTGAGCACCACTCAGACAGTTTTAGTAAATATGATGCAGCCACCCAGACAAACTGTTAGATGAACAAGATAACGTGATTGTTTTGATTCTGTACATCGCAGGACTCTTGAAGCACTAAAGTATTTATTTATCTGTTGTGAAAGGCACAGTTACACAAGCAGAGCATAAGTATGATTAGATATATAGCCATCAGCCAACTCTAAAAATTGATCTTTAATCAAAACCAGTGGGAGAAAGCACCCATTAAAGACCAATGATGCAGTCTGGTCCCAGATTCTAGGGTACTCTATCTGTGAAATCTATGTACTTAGCTCTAGGCAGCTAACAAAAAAAGTGACAACAGCAGCTGTTTTAAATCTCCTGCAGTGAAGTCAGGAAAGTGGTAGGGACTTAGTAATTGCACAGAGACTAAATAATGCTTTCTCTCAGATAATGCTTGGGCAGCTCAGTAAATTTATATAATTGCCATTAATGAAGGCCATCTGCTGAGTTACAAGGTAATAATTTCCAAAAGTTCTTATTCATGCCATCCAGGGCTGGTGAGTAACAGAGTAATG
This sequence comes from Pycnonotus jocosus, assembly GCA_013400435.1. Classification (NCBI taxonomy): domain Eukaryota; kingdom Metazoa; phylum Chordata; class Aves; order Passeriformes; family Pycnonotidae; genus Pycnonotus; species Pycnonotus jocosus. Next base: position 133,730 of record VWYP01003947.1, on the reverse strand, counting down.
CTTCAAGCAGTTATGGTAAAGTGGCAAATGAAACTTCATTTTTTTTCAAAACTGGAGGATTTCTGATTACATCCACCCTAAAAAGTAGCATGTATTTTAACACAGTAAGGTAATTAAAGAAAGAAAAAAAGTTGTGTTTACTCCTAACTTCAGCTCTTCTGCTTAACTTCTTCAATGCCTAATCCAGCATGGTGGCAAGACAAAGAGCAGACAGCTCATCTTCAGAAATCTGATTTTTTATTATCTAATTAACATACATTACAAATCATTCTCTCAGCTCATCATTATGAGTACAGTACCTGAAGCCAGGAGGCAGAAGGCAAAATTTTGTAAAACATGAATACATTACTACTGTGCCATACCATCATATTTGAGTCAAGCTAAATAATGTCCTTTCCTATCAGTGATGGAAGTACTCATTTAGTGGAAACTTATATCATTATTTTATGTGGCATTTCATCGCTGGGACAGTGGAAATGAAAAAAGGATGGAAAGGTACAGTAGAAGATTCTTGCAAATGCTACACAGCCCCAGAATTCAGATAAACTGAACTAGTTTGGCTGACATTATAATCCACTTGAGTATCTAAAAAAAAAGATAAAATAACAAAACTTTACAATTAGCATCCAGAAATACACGTTTTATTGAAAATGTACAAATAAATCAATGCATAAACATGTAAAACTCTGAATGAAATTGGTCAATTTGCACAATTCCGTATTTGCTACTGCATGAGTCCTACTACTAAATAATGGTGCAGTGATTCTGAATAAGCTATCAGGAACACCAGAACAAGTTATAACAAGGTATTAGATTAGCCTAAGGAGAACTCTGCTTCCCAACCAGTCTAATGAGGCATCATGCTAATACAACCATACTGCTTTTTGTGACCTGAGGTACAAATCTGAGCTGATAAATCTCTATCACTTTGCTCCTATGTCCTATTGCCCTTTTGTTTACTAATTGCCTTATTAGTAAGTCTGACGTATCACTTCTGCTCAGTCTGACCAACAGTTCCGTGTGCACGGGTAAATGTGACAGCAGGGAATCTTTAGATGTCAGGCTGCCTACTGAGCTTTAATCACAGTTCTGTGCTGGGAATTATAGAAGTAAGTCTTCTCAATACACTTCTTTTTTCCAAGCTTGCATCTTATCATTTAAAAGCTTCAAAAGCTGTGCTCTGTGGAGATGACAGACTGACCAGAATTGTATCTCTCCTCCTGTAGCAAAAATGCAGCTTCCAGAAAAAAAAAA
>VWYP01003947.1:108192-132437 GCA_013400435.1 Pycnonotus jocosus | reverse complement strand
AAAAAAAAAAAAAAGCACTTACGCAGGACAGAATCTGGACTCTGGGGCTTGATGCCAACTGAGAGAATTTGGCCTGGTGCACCTCAATTTTTATAAGGACCCATGAGGCAGAAAACAATGAAATTCTGCTTTCAGAGACTAGGTCTGGGATATGGAGGAACAGCATTATACTGCAAACTGAACAAACAAATTTTAAGATTCTTGAAACACAATGAGAACAGATATTTAAATGACTCCTACATTAAAATCTTAAATTAATAATTGAATAAAAGAACTAATGAGGATTTTTGCCTGAGTCCAGCTAATACCCAGATTGTTATACTCAGTACAGCCCTATAAAAATGAAGTACACCACCACACTGGGACATCTGAAATGAATGAACATCTAAGGGCTCCAGCCAGCCTTCTGCTGCCACACATTGTATCACAGTACAGTGACAAGCACAGTACCACTAGATTCAGTTTTCACCACCCAGCAGCCTTCTTCTGGTTCCTTAATATTTGCAAAGACATATATCAGGGTTAATAATGGAAAGTGTGGGTGGGCAGCTTGAGGAAATGACCAGATAAAAACACATTGCACATCAGCAGCACTGGGATTCTGGGCATTCAGATTGCTAAGGCATGGAAAAGAAAACTATTAATTAAAGGAAATCATTCCAATATACTGACTATCCTACCTAATATATAATGAAACTGTGATTTTAATACTGTACAACATAAGTAAATGTATCTCTAAAGTAACTAGGGAGCTTCAGGACCTCATAAAAAGAATGAGTCAATGTTCTGCCATTGCCATTTTTATGCCTGTAAGTCAACAGGGGTCTTTAAATGTCCAGGATGCTCTGTTTATATTTTAAGTTTTAAACTACTGAGGTGAGAACTGAACTATTTTCAAAGACAACATGCTTTCCCAATGACTAATTTCATACAAGACGGACAAGATTTGAGTACTCTGTGTTTGCTCCTCCTTTGTCAGTGACTGAATCCTACAGAATTGCTTTTCTGTGATGACGTGATATTTTGGTGGGAAACTTAACAAGATAAAATAATGGTTACTTTTCAGTGTCTGGTTTCCAACACCACATTTTTATCTGACTAATTTTGTCATTGATTCATAGGTATTTCCTAGTTAGATCTTATTTCAAGTAATATCCACACAGAAAAACTTTCAATTCATCCTTGAAATGGAAAATTGAGTAGCAAAAACAAGCTGGGAGAAAAATGGAATACACCTGAATATCACATATTTAACACACAGAAATGGAAATCAGGGAATAAACCTGAAAGAAAACATTGCTCACCAGGAGATGCAAGTGTTTATCAAACTGTATTGTTATTCTCCTGGTGCTTGACCACAAATTATCAATGTTAGCATTAAATGAAATTCACATAAATTGTTAAGGCATGTTACATTTTCTTGTTGATGACCCACTGTGTTTTGCTCAGCTTTTTATTCTATCATCTGTGCCCACAGGTCTTTAGGGTTTCTTGCCAGACCAGAAACTCACCTTATCTTACAGTTCTTACAGTCCTTTTGCTGACCTATAACAATTAAAGTAATTTTATCCATTAGATTGTCTAGTTTTATGTTGCATATGAATATAATTTCTCAGTAGCTCAATTACGCATTCACTTTCACAGCCCTTCATTTATTCCAGTAACCCCCTGGAAATCAGATTACTATAACATAGCAACAGCTTTAAACAAACAGCAAAAAACATTTAGAAAGGTAAGGGATTTAATGGTATAATGGACAAGATTTGTGCAAGTTTTATCAGATGACAAAGGTATAGAAGGCTAATTAATCTTCACGTAGCTAGGGAGCTTATAAAATAACTAATTTTAAAGCACAATTATTTTTTTTTCCAAATTGACTTTGTGTGATCAGACTTTGGTTAACTTGTTTTCTGATCTAGGGGTATTCAGGTGAAAAGGAAATATTGAGGCCATTATACACTTCAATTATTTCCATTATTTTCAGAGCTAATCCATATTCCTGCCTAGTGCCAGACAGAATATTTCAGTTTGTGGCACTTATATTTAGCTAAGTGAGAACCATTAATCACCATTTCCTAACATAGCATCCTTGAAAAATGCTAAAGTACTTCTATTTAAATTTCATTCAGTCAGTCACTTAAAAAAAAATCTATGGTATATTAGTGTAGGGATTTGAAATTTGATTTACTAAATAGATTCCCATAAATACATTCATTACAGCCATTGGGTAGATTCCTACACATTAGATTGAAATGTATGCCATCTAATAGCACATCTCATACTTTTAAAGGCTAATAGGTCATAAAAGTAACTTCCTGCTTCTGTAGTTAAAGAATTCCTACTTGTAGAAGGGACAAGTCACATTTGGTTAGTACATTGCTTATTGCATTCCATCTTTGATCCTTTCAGCTACACTCAGCCCAATGCTGAGTTTCTATGGGACTTATTTTAACAACTAAACTCACTGGACAGTTAAGTTTCCATAATTTTGCAGACTGAAAAATGATTTTTTTTATTTTTCAAAGTTCCTCCATTATGGTGTTTATGAGACTACAAAAGTCAGCCTTAATCTCTTTTACTAGATTTTCTGATGAAAGAAAATAAGGCTCAGCTCTTGCACTACAGAATGAACACAGCACATTGCAGATCTGAATATCTGCATATATATAAAAAGCAGTCTCTTTCAGAATTTGCATACTAACACAAAGCCTACCTCCTCATCTCATTTTGATTACTCCTACCTACAGCTCACACCCGGTCTGCTTCACTCCCACTTTTCTCATTATTTCCAGCTGACTGCCGTGCACTCTCTTGTAAAGTCAACAACTTTTCTCCTCTCATCTGTGTAGGTGCTAATAAAGAAAATTAAAATCTAGTCACCACACTCTCACATCTTGCACTAAGATAAACAATTGGAGAGAGCATTTGTAGAGAAATTTCTGTCTAGCCTTAGCTATGTCAAACTCAAACACACTCAGAAAAATCTGTGCCATTCAATAAACTCCAGCATACATGAAGGACATACAAGAAGGGCAACCCTGATTAAGGACGCAACCCAGCTCAGATACCCTCCCAGCCGCTGTTGCAGTGCCTGGAGATGGCTAACAATGTAATGTGAACAAACTTTTCCACACTTTTATAATTTTTTTTTTTAATATAGAAGCAATTATTTTCTAAGTTTTCCAACAGCTCCTCAACTGGTAGAAAAAAAGAGAGTTCCAGTCTAAATATTTGCCAAGGACTTAATGTAATTGAAAAGAGAAGTCACACATTGAACAACCTTAAGTACTTGCAATGCATGTATGTCAATCCCCTCACTCTTCCTAAATGAAAAGATTTATTATTGGGCCTTTTATATTTGAAGATTTTTTCTAAAAGAAGATTTACACGCATAGCAGTGAATGGTACAAATTTTTTGGGTGTAGAAATTTTGTTCTCTGCTAGCAATACATTAGAAGGATAGGTTATATATACACTTAATAAGAAATACATATTTTTGTTTATGAAGTTGGTGGAACTGTTTATTCATCATCACTCAATTCTTGTGTAACAACTAGCTCCAGTCACGTGCATGCTGTCTTTACACAATACCATGTAAAGTCTTTTTGTGCCACTGAGATGATTTTGTCAAGATCTACTTTCAGTTCATTGAACTGAGAATGTATTTTTCTAAGCCAATTTCCTAGTTCTTAAATTTTGTGTTTGCTTCTGCTAAAACTGTTTTCCAGAGACTAATATAAATTTGTTAAGATTTCACTGACGATGCTGCAAGGATTCAAAGCTGCCTTTAACAAATGGAGTACCAGGCTCTGCTGTCTGAAGAAAACCCCAAACAATCCCACAACTTTTCTATGCTTTGTGGTTACTTAAAGAAACATTTAGTTTGGTTAAATGAAAGGACTAGTCAGAATATCAGCTTTTAAAGACACATAGTACCATTATTTATTGTCAGGGAATGCTATTTATTATTTATTATCAGGGAACACTAATCCTTTTAAAAAGTCTTGAAAACTGCAATTTAATTAGGTGGAAGCCTCTCTCTGATTCTCACATTGAAGAATATATTCCATAAAACAAAGAGTGTGTTCCATTTTGCTTATTAAACTAATGTCTGTTTGTCTCTTTTTTTCCTTTCAGCTACTCAGCAGTCCACTCAATCAATCTGCTGCTGTTGCCTAGTTATCAGGAGCTCAATTTTGCTACCATTGAGGGAACATTAGATTCCTCATTGATTTTAGCAATGGAGAAATAGTTCCAGGCAGTAGACAGATAAACAGAAGTTCTTACAGGTTTTCTACTAAAAAAATGTTGCCTTTGTTAGGGCATTTAGAGCTGCTTCTGTTTGGCAGGCTAAGAGTCTCCTTATTTTAGTAGGCAAAATATCTGACACATTATTGTATTAAACCATGTTTTCTTTCTAATAAATTCCCAAGACAAGTGTTTGTTGTTTAATTGCTTTAAACATGCTTGTGTCCATGTAGAAGTGTGGTACATCTTCTCTAGCTTGACTCAAAGAAAACAATTACCATTTATCTGCTGTTGGGCAGAGCTTAGGAAGGCCCTGACCAAGCTGGTAGTGGAATGATGACAGTTCTTAGCAGTATGACAAGGATTTCTGACGTGAGGAGCAAAGCCCACTGAGACCCAATCACTGACTTCCAAGGTAAGATTCCTGTCAGCTCAGTTAACTTCAGCCTTACCCCCTCTGGCCATCACTGCATTCTGATTTTATCAGCACCTCCCTTATCACACACGTGAGCCCAAAGGAGAGGTATTCAAGCTTGCACTGACCCAAACTGGCATGACCCCATATCGCAGCACAGTGCTGTACAGGTTACCACAGACCCTCCAACAATGCGAGCAGCACACTGAAGTACTAATTAAACCCCCTTTCTCCTCAGCAAGCCTAACTGCCTCAGCCTCCATGTCTTGCTGACCCAGCTGTTCTGTGTCTGCTTTTCAGTAACTTCAACATTCTGCACAGTAGCAGGCAGCTACAGACACATCTCACATCCATCATCCTTTATACAACATTGTACTGAAAGGCAAATACACTTTTCTTTACACGTGAGGAATGTTAGTCTGAGAAATAACTATATATCTCAAATTCATACCTCTCTGATAGCTGTACAAAACTCACTCTGCAGCACCTTCTTTAGAGACTGTAGCTTGTGTACTGGTACTTCTCCAGATTCCTGCAGTTTCTCCAGTAACTCTATTGCTCTTGCAACATCTGAGTGAGGAAAACAAAAGGGATATGGATCAGTATAAACAGTGACTAAGAAAGGACTAAAAAGGGCAATTTTAAATTTAAAATCAGCTTTACCAACACATACTGTATTAGTCTTGTGTCATATCAGACTTTGCTAGGCAACAACACTGCTGCTGAGAGATCCAAATCCCAAAGTACGGACAAACCATGCATTTACATGTACAACACACAGAGAGAGGTTCAGTCTTAGCAGCAAACATTCTTTGGAACAAAGGTACAAGTTCAAAGTGGCTAATCTGTGTTGGAACTAAAATATTTCTTACTTTCTGCACAAGAGAAAATGGCACAAAAAACACATAGGGTTTACTTTCAGAAAATCTGAAAAAATGAGGCTGTGTCTTTATGTAAGCACCCTCAGGATGACAATACCCAAGTAAAAATATTTGATATTTTCTTCTTATAAATCTAAATATCAACTAATAAAGTTTTCTAGAGGCGGGTAAAGTCTGCTTTGGAAGAATGGGAAGTCTACTAGAGAAGAGTAAATGTAAGGTTCTTGTCTAGATCTCCAAAGATCTGATCTACTACACAAAACCCATATGATCCATAGAAATACATGGAGAAATACATGAAACAGTATTTTTGGTGGCCTGACTTCTCCTTAAGCACCTGTGTATTGTCAAGAGAAAGATCAAAATATCTCTGAAGAGCAGTCCAGAGGGCTCAAGCCATATTGAATGGTGAGTGGGATTCTGGTCTGGCTGAACAGTACCAGGACCTTCACTCAATTTTTTTTCTCTTTAACACTAGTTCCTAATTTACACAGCTATTACTAAATGTGGCGGCGCATTTCCCTTTTAATTATTGTATTAGTGTTTTACTATCTGTTTTGAAGTTTAAAAATGGTTCATTCTATGTACCCCTCTGTACCCGTCCCATTTGGTTCATCCCAGTTACCAGTTTATGTCAATCATTGTGTTACATAACCCTTATGCCTTGCCCCCTCCTGCCTGTCACCCTGAACCCAGCCTTCCCTTCCAGAAGGTTCGGCTGGGCTCGGTAGGTGATTGGGTGAGAGTCCTGTCCCCTCCCCTCTCCCTAACCCCTGTTGGTTGCTGTATTGATTGCCATGTTACTTGTCANACTGTTAGTGACTGGGAGACTATGCTAATTGAAATAGTTCTTACAATCCTTGGCTTGTAACTGAGCTATACTGACCAGATGTCTGATGCAACAGACATAAGAAATCTGGAAATAGAAAAAAACATGACATCAAAAGTGGATGAGCTGCAATAGGAAAAAATTTATTTATAAATTTGTGTTTATAAGAAAAACATTATCCACTGCATCCATGTTAGGAAAAAGAGAAGATGACATCTCAAAAAATTTACAATTTAATTAAAAGAGGCAGGCAACTAGTCAGCATGGTAGTTTCTGCCTTAGTAGATTAATAAATACCTAAACAATTCTCAAGCATTTTTAGAGGCATCTGCTAGAAGACAGTTCAAATCATGAGAGGAAGCACGGTAGAAAGAGCAGTGTTTCTTTCAGGAGGATGGTTCCAGTTAGTGGGCTGTAGCTTGCATGGCAGAGCAGTCTTGGAGCTCGTAAACTTTCAGATGAAACTAACCTAAGCCTGCATTCAACAATTGCACCCGAGCTTTTGCTTCAAGCAGCGCTTCAGCTGCTACTGGGCACCCAGGCCATGCTACCAGATCACAGCTATAACAAGCAAGAACCCTCTTAAACACTTACTGAAGTGATGATCAGAAAGCTAAAAGGAGATCTGGGATAATAAGGCCATGGAAATCAAGAAAAAAAGAGATTCTAGAGAAAAGAATATGACTGATAGGAGCCAATACATCAAAGAAGATGGTTTTAAGATTTAAGGAGCAGTAAATACACTTTTAGCAGAACCATTTTGATAGAACGCAAAAGAATGACAAAACATTAAGTGTCATGGAATCACAGAATCATTAAGGTTGGAAATGTAATATGAAAACATAACACACAATTTTTGATGTTCTCAGTATAATGTTGTTACAATAATAATGTTGTTACAATGACTTTTTAACAAAGCTGTTGAATGATTTGCCTTGGAATTTTTCTTCATCTGCCACACAAGACTTGTAGCTAGTCCACACTACCAAATCCACACTCCCCAGTTATTACTACTAGTTGGTGCAAACTGATATATATCAGACAGCACAAAGCACTCGTATGACTTATTCTAAAGAAGCTTCAACAGCCTACCATCATAGATCAGATGAAGTCTCTGTAATTCCTGTTATACACAATAGCTATTGACATAAACCTAATCAGACTGGGGTCTTAGCCAGTCCAGTTCAGGTAAGTTTTGAACTGTCTTTGTTTCTTACCAGCTATAGCTGTAAAAGATAATGCCACAGATGGCAGATTGGTTGCTATTTTGCAGTTGTTTTGAAGTGTCATCACCACACCTGAAATTTCTGGGAAACAGCACATTTCTATAGTCCTGAAATAAACTCTATTAAATGAGAATTTTGTACTGATTGGAAGGAAACATAAAAAGCTTTAGGCACATTAATCAATCTAAAAGAGTTAAGTACAGGTCTAAACATTTTCCTAGGGCATAGTTCAGACTCTAGATGATAATTAATCACTCTTAAATTGATGAGTGTTACAATACAGATGATAAATTCATCTCCTGGTTGAAAAGTCTAGCATGGGTGTTTACTATGTAGCCTCATAGGCAAAACTGGACACTAAGTTGTCATTTGCCAATACTAGATTACTTAACTTTCTGACTCAGAAGTAATTGGACATAAACAAAAGCAGAATATTCCCAAAGCACTCTGATTTTTTGCACCCCTAAATTCATCCACCATGGTAAAATACATGAATGCTGATGCCCAAGTTCTTGCTTTGATTAATTATTCACCTATCCATTAACAATAAGCAATCTTCTTTATCTTGTCACCACTAGGCCCACAGCTCACTCGATTTGGCAATGGCTTGTGGGATATTGCTCACAGAAGAGAGAAGAGTATATAAATTACAGAAAGAAAATCAGGCATATGTTTAGGGCCAAAGCTGTTGGTTATCAGCTGATGCTTTGTCAGGAGTAAAATATAACACTTTGCATTAAACAGATGACTTTGAACAGGCTAAAAATGTAAAAATGTGAGTCTATAAAATATGAAATAGGCTGTATTTCCTTCCATTAATAACTCTGAAGGAGAAACTTTAGGACAGGATAAAAAGTGAATTTTAGCAGTGCACAAGAGCTTAAGTGATGCACAGGCTTCTTCCTGATGGTTCTCTCAAGGTGAGCTCCAGCTAAAACTGGAGTAAGAGCTTGCTCAAAGAAGTGATATGACTGGCAATGAGTAACACTTTAAAGTTACATTAAATAAAGCATATAGCAGGGAATCTGCCCCTGCTGAAGTCAATTAGAAAGCACTGTCATATATTTGACAAATACTGCTAGGACAATTTTCTCATCTCCAATCCACCTTTGAATATAAATCTAACCAGTTTTGCTTGCAAATGCCATCACCAAGGATTTGTTCTTAAATACCATTTTCTTACATACTTGTGAAAAGGGCAAATAGATGAAAAGAGTGTGTATGTATTTACATAGATATACATTTAAAAATTACTGGAATTATGTTAAAATTAGTTAAGTTCTACTTAAATGAAATATCCTTACTTTTTATCTCTGTGTATTTCCTCTGTCCTCTCTTGAAGCAAAGGTACTTATTTTTGAAAAGGATTGTTTTGCCTTGTCTCAAACATTTTCCAAAATATGAACTCCATTATATTAACATGAAACTTGTGCTGATGAGGTTATCATCATTTCCCCCATTCATATCCCACAAATTGGTAGGAATTGACTGATGATGTAGGTAGAAATTATTACTTTGTATTCTATGATACATGCATCTTAAAAGGAATATGCACTTACTTCCCCCCGTTATATACCCCAACTCTCAGCACTTTTAAATTTTTTTTTTCTCATACATATGCACAATTCCTCTCTCTCCCATTCTATTTAACATTCATTCCTCTTTCTTCTCATCATCATGCTTGCCTACAGCCTTTCAGGAAATAATACTCTTTCAGTGTGGTGGGTCACGTTATCAGTGGAACACAGAGAAGGCAGGGGGCTGTGGGTGGGTGGAATGTATTTTATCAAGTGCACTTATCAGAAGAAAAGCATGACTCTCAGAAAAAAAAAATCTTAATTTCAAGTGCTCTTTTTGTATTTTCTTTCAAACGATGTTCCACTTACACTGCTAGCAGGACACAAGCAGATTACTACATAAACCCTTGGAGAAACCACTAGAACATAGAAGTAGCATGATACTGTACTGCAAGACAACTGGAACTCTGCATACGTCATGTGTACATTATATATACAGCTAAGTGCAGTTAAAAAAAAGGTCATCTGGCTTAGTTATCTCTTTGTTCTGCTATATATGGTTTTCACTTGCTGGCTTTTGTTCAAGTAAGCACTGTAGACTAATCTGTTTTATTTGCTAGATGTTTAAAAAGCAAATGCTTCTTCTAACACAGCTTTTACAACTTGAAAGCAAATCATGAATCCACAGAATGAATCCTGAGTAGTCTGAACTTGGTGCTCTTTCCCATTACCACTAAAATTGAGTAGTCCAGGCTTCAGCATTCTCTGAAAGTCGTCGAGGCTGAGGTTTTACTATGGTAGATTTTGTACAGGGCTTATGTTTGTTTCAGTTTAGTCAGGTTGAAATTTATTGAGAAAAATGTAGCAAATTATTTTAGCATGCTAAATGTGTACCATTTAATATGTGAGTGACTCTCAAAAAAAGAAGGTGTGTGCATATTTTATATTGCAAAATGATCTACCTTGGTAAGTGTCTATCTAACCTTCCCTTTTTGTGCTAGTCTACTAGAGAATTGGTCTGCAATTTTTCAAACAAATATATTATCCTCTGACTTAAGAGAATATTAGGCAGTTAATAGTAGCTGCAATGCTATGTAATATCAGTTTGGGTCAAAACAGCAATCACAGAGAAACACAGTGTTTCTTTATTCTGGTAAGTAGTCTAGAATTAAGTTGTTGGATTGTTCCCAAAGCCAAAATATGGTGACCTCTCATTTTATTGAGGTGTTAGAGAACAGATTTCTCATCTTCTTGAGGTCTTTCTATGCCTCATTCCTGTTAATTCTGGAGACTGCCACTGCATTAGCATGCTGGTTATTAGGAAAAGTAAATGTGCTGCATAAACATCAGCCTTTGATACCTCTACGAGGTAAAACATCACTACAAATTGACAGCAAGGATACTCAGTAAGTCTCTAAAATATTCACTAGCTTCACCATGGCATTACAGAATAATAATCCTGAAAATCTGCAAGTTTGGTTCTGTTGTGCCTTAAGACCTTTAATCAGGCTGAAAGTAAAGAATTTGCATGACATAACAGGTCCTTGTAATTGTCAGTAGTTTTTCATTCCTCTAATACTTGTGTTCAGGTTTAGTTATTCCTTTAAACTCATGAGAATACATTCTAGAATTCTTAATGTTATTCTGTCAACTTTTTATCATAATTCCACAGGCCTACACAGGATGCTTTATTATATTGAGCAATCTTCTCCAAACACTATCAAATGACAGCAGGTAATCAATGGTTGGGAAATCAAAATTCAGTGGTGATTACAAAAGTTCATTCATAATTCATGGCCAACAGCCCTAGTACATTGTATCAAAGTATTTATGTGACTTCATGGTTAAAGCACCAGCTTTGGAAAAATTTCAGTGTCTTTCTCTGGAAAATGTTCCCTTTTACAAGAGTTCTGCTGTCAGCCACTGGTTTATACAATGTGGCAAATCCTACTCTTACAATACCAGACTGTCCAATATACTTCCATTCATCTCTTTGGTGCCGCACTATCAGCACAGCGCTCTCAAATTCAGAGGTCCTTCCATTAACTTAATATATTTATTTAGTCTCATCCGGAGAGTTCAGAAATGTTGAGGGAAAGAGCAGCCTTTTTTCTCATTTAAATTGATATGTTTGTCTTGCCCCAAATTTCATGCTAATCAGTAAGCGTAAAGATGTACTTCACCATGGTAAATTACACTCGATGTACAGGGAGCAATGAGCTGAACTGTTAGAAAACAGCAATATTATTTAACACTTCATAGTATGCATCTGTAAGGTCTATCCAAATTAATAGGAATAGGCAAGATTAAGCAATAACACTACCAGTGCTTTCACACTCTGGTTTAGATGATACAGGTAGCAGTTGCAGGTTTAATGCATTGTCACTTTACAGTCCTGCAGTTAAACATTACTATGAATACATAAATAAAAATAACAAAGAGCAACCGTACAGAGCTCCCATGACTCATCTTGTGGTGAGGTTTCAGCTGCCATACTCTTGATGTAGACATGGACAGCTCAGCGACTCACCATCAACTGTTGTCACAGGCAATGAGGAAGAACAGACACTTTGAGGCTACAATTCACCTGACCTACTTTACATGAAATGAATCATACTCTGGAGTGCCTTGTCCCTTTGCTGACTATAAAGGAAGACTAGATGATTACCTCAGATGTAAATGCCTGCATCCTACATATCAGACATCTACATCAGTATGATGGTACCCACTCTTACTGTCCAGATATATAAAAACTCATGCAAATTTGTATCTGTGTGGTCCAGGAGACATCATACCTCAGAGGAGCTACATTTGACAAGAGAAGTACCATTGCAAAGCAAGACGATGTCGTTTTGATGTAAAGCTTTTTAAAATGCCTTAACTCATTATTTTATGGATTTCTTTTTTCTTCTCAATGTATGAGAAAAAAATCAATAAATCATGAGCTATAATTGAGTATATGTCTGTCTGTCTGATTTTGCCTGATGTGAGATGACTGCCCTCAACAACATTAATGGTATATCCACATGAGTTTCTACTTACATTCCCCAATGCCTGGGGCAGGCTCATTTTCTCTGGCTACTCACCAGACCTTGTTTTAGCCTGTATGTTTGAGCTGTGCTCAGATTCTGTTTGGCTCTAGCTTCTCAGGCACACCAGAGGCATCCAAGTTCTCTGCTCCAGTCCATTTCTCAGACACAGAACCTGTGACGCAACTGTTGCACTGCCCAGGGCAGTGCTGTGTACCATGAGTTTTCCCAGCAGCTTTGGCAGCAACACCTGAACCAGACAGGCTGATCTAAGATGTTTCAGATGTTTTGCAAAATAACTTACAGAAAGGACACAGTTTATTTGCAGGGAAAGCAGTGCCATCTGTGATCACAGACAGCAAACTGCCTTGAGAACCCTCAACACAGCATCCTCAACACCACAAAAGCTGTTCAGTGCCCTCTTCAGATATTTCAGTCACTTTGGCTGGTTTGGGCAAAAACTGAAATGCTGGCATTTCAGGCAAACTGGTCCTGAATACTCTGTTTAGCTCATTGAAATACAACATTCAAAAGGTTCCCATAAATGAAAAAATATGCTCTCTATGTTCTCTGAGCCTTACAATGTCTACAATGTCTTAAGTAATCTTGCCCCACTTCTTACTCTACTAAGTTTTGACTAGTGATTTCTGTTCTTGTCCTCAGCTAGGGAGTTTTGTAGCCTTAACCTAGCATGAAGGTCAACTGTGAGAACTGTATTTGCTTTACTTTGGTCAATCTTCTTAGCATATTCATTACTGTACATAGATAGAACTAGTCCCAATTTTTTCCTTGAAACCTTCAACAGACAAATATAAGTCACAGGAGCATCTTTGTCAGCAATTTCAGATTTGATTTGCTTGTGCATGTGTGAGATTGATCTGTGGAGTACCTAGAACTATTAAGACTTCAACAGTTACTTAGAGAAAGTGTCATGGTACTGTCACATTTCCAGTGCTGATTTTTAAAGAAATAATAATGAATCATAGAACAGTAAAGCAAAAATTAATGGATAATTCAGGATCATTTCAATAAGATGAGTTTCACTGGCTCAATTCAAAGCCTGAAGAACAATAATGCAATTAGAATTTTCAAAGATGAGCATTTAAAATTAACCTTAAAGCCTAATAATTTTTAAGCACAGATATAATTTTTCTTCTTCCACATTATTAGTTTCATTGCAATTTCTAAAGCAATCAGGATGAGGAGGTGCATAAATACAAGTTTGAAAATTTTCACCAGAAGATTTTGCCATCTGTGAGAAAGATGAAATTGCAGCTACAACAACCCTTTACATTTGACAGCACCCACTGCTTTGTATAGAAGACATTGAACATAGCATCGGTGTAAAAACAAGATACCAAATTATCCTCTAAGAGAAAAAATCAAAACATAAAGCTGAAAATGCAAAGAACAGAAGAGCATTGAAAGCAATGGTATTTTCTAATGCAATACTTACAACAAAGTCTCATTTTTTCCCCTAAATTAGCTGTAGAGAAGAAGGAAAGGAAGGTAAATTTCCTTTTCATAAAAGGTAAAATTTCTTCCCTTTGTATGTAGTTTTGGCTTTATAATATTTCATCATACCTGCTCTTTGTGATCATAACTATTTATAGTTAGCCATTCACTGATGAATAGAACAAATAAGACATGATTTTGATTTTTTTTGACTAGGTACAGTTGGCTACAAACATGTTACAAAAAGACAACAGGTTTTTTTAAAGTTTATTTTGTATTCAAATAAGTATATATTATTTATATAAGGACTGTACAAGCATTTATTATTTAACACTTGTTCCTTGCAGGAAGCAGGGTACTCTGTAGTTTCTGACTTTGTGTTATTTAAACTCTCAATCTTCCTGAAAGCATTTATTTTAAAAATAGAGATCACAGGTGTTTAAAGCAGTTATTTACCTACACAGGACATGTGAAATGAGTTCTGTCCGACTTCTTGAAACTGTGAAATAACAACAACAAAAAAATCCTTTGAAGGAAAGTTATAGCCTGCTGAGAAATTCAGTATGGTGAATACACCCAGCCTTAATTCATTAAGTCCCTAAAAGAAGAATTATGTGAAAGCAAGAAAACTGCCTGCTGCCTCCTGTAGCGATAAACATCAGGTGAAGTGATGCCTTGATAGCTTCACCAGCCTCTCTGTCTCTTGATCACATCACTTGATCTCGTTGGATCAGTTCTGCATCGGCAGACACCGCTCACAATGCTGGCATGAAGCTCCTTTAAACACTAAACAAAAGCACTCTGGACACTTGGCTGGAATGGCAAATGTAAACATTTTAGAGGTTCTGATCCCAGATTAAAAGTAAAATAAAGGGTTGATACATTAACATAACCTGAGGACTCAGACATAGTATTTACTTTTGTGTTTTTAAATCTCAAGAATATAGAGGGAAAAAGTGTCGGAACCCAGGGCATCTCTTTGGCTGCCCTGGAAGCTCAGGAGACCCTGACCAGACAGTCTGGGAACTGAACAAGAAGGATTTACCCCAGTACAGGGTGTTTACAACCCTGTCCAGGGGGGTGAACAGGGGGGTTTTTACCCCTGTCCATGGGGGTCACAGACCATGACACAAAGCAGGGATGAATTACAAATCTCAAGAGTGTGGAACACAGTAGTTTAGCTTATCACTGAGTGAGAAATATGTAGTTTTAGGTTTTCTATAATAGAAGTAGATGGAGCCAAGATGGAGATTTTGGGGCGGTTCCCTAGGTTTTTTCTTCTTCTTCTTCACCTCCATTTTCTGATGTGACGTTAGTACAATGTGGCTTGTGGAGATTGGGCCAAGTAGGCATGATCTGTTTGATGTGGATGGTGGACATTGGTAAGAAATGGTAAACAATATGTTCGTAATAATCTGCATAAAAGGCGTCCTCCTTTCGGGGGACGGGCAGATCGTGCCATGGCAGGTGTTCAAGACAGACCTCGCTGGGCACAGAGAGAACTATGAGATAAGGAATAATAAACAAAGTGATAGACCTTGGAGAAACTGAAGTCTGAAGCCTCTGTCTCTTTCATGCGTCTGCCCCGAAACATCCAGGAGGGCAAAAAGACTCTAAACCACCAGAATAGTGGAATTGATTAAATTCCACAAAAAAGAATCAAAAATTTGACTAAGCTAGAAGCAGAAAACAGAAATTATTACAAGGAATAGGCTAGCCTGAACAAAGAAAAACGGAAGGAAAAACAACACACTTTTCTCTCAGCTAAAATCCACTCTCTTGCTCCCTTTGCCTAAGCAAAATCAAGTATTTATACACACTATGTGAGCATCACGAAACAAAACTATTGGCCATATGGGCAACCTCATGCCTTTCCCACACTGCTACTTCCAGCGTGCATTTTTAGTCTGCATCACAGAGATTTTTGTTGGCAGGGAAGAAGACAGGAAAAGGGGAAAAAAAGGACCCAACAGGTGTCTCACAAAGGGAGGCAGGGTTAACTTAGGGATGCTAATTCTCCTTCACAACAGGCACTGTGTTTGAGCCAAAGCAGTAACTCTCACTTTTTCCCTGTTCGTATGTCATTACTAGAGTCTCCTGCTGCCTCCCCTCAGTTCTTATCTGGCCAGCTAATCTTAGCCTTAAATCTCTTCATGTGATTACCAGAAAGATGAAAAAGGTGGCTGTGGGCTACTGGCAAGTGTACATAGTGACAATACAAATCGTCACTTGAAGTCCCGAATCAGAATTTTACCTTCTATTTTCCTACATGGTATGAGAGTCTAATGAGATAACAGTGAAAATACATAATTTGTGCAAAACAATGGTTGCAACATGATAATTACACACATATGTTTAGCACTTTATTTGGAGGTTTAGGTAATGAGAAGATTCTGTCTTAAATTTTAGTGGATTTAATGATACTGCTTTTTGCAGACTGAATCTCCTGGTACTTGGTTACATCCTAGTCATTTCTCAGCAAAGGAAAAAAATCCCTGCTCTTTCAAAGTGTGCAGGTGAAAACCAACAACAGCAAGAAGAAAGCGATATAAATAAAATCCTTTGTTAATAAATCCCTGCAAAACGAGGCCGTACAGATTCGCTGCTGGCAGATTTCAACAACCGATCACTGTTAGCTTTCAGCTTTGAAACAAATATGATCTTCCAAGAAAGCTGTGACTGTTGAATTGCTGCAGCAAGTTACAAACAAAACCTTGAAATAGAAAACCCATGTGAAACAGAGCGCTCACTGTCACTTTTGCAGTTCTGCTGCTTGGTGTCCTACATGTTGAATGATCCCAAGAATTCAAACAGGAGTACTAGGACTCCTCTCAGGTTGCAGCTTGATTTTCCAAGATATCTACCTAAGGTATGAGAGGCACACACTTGCACATAGTTGTACCAGTAGGATGCAAAAGGTGATGTACAGGAACTCCATAGCTATTACTATCATGTTACAAGAACTGTCAGGCTAGAGAGGAGATCGGACATACAACCACCGATTTTTCCAATGACTGCTTCATAGATTTGAAAGCCACCACGCCCTCTCTAGTTTCTCTGGTCTGTCTCTGTATAACAAAGAACAGCTATATTAGCTTTTTGCTACAGTGCTGATTCAGTAAGTACTGTTTCACAAAAACACAGCTGCCAAGTCTATTGAAAAGTGAAGAGAGGATGATATATCCATTTCTGAGGGCTAGGACTGCTGCTGATGGCCACAGTTACCCACCTAATCTGTTTCAAGTACATTCTTCCCCAATGCTTAACTGATTGTAGAGGAATTGATTCCTTAAGGTCTAGAAGATTTACTTTTTCAGAAGACATATTTGAAATAGAAAATTAAAGAGTTAGTGGATGTGAAGGATTAGTGATTAATATGGGCTTTTATCAAAAAAACCCCAGTAAAATGTGACTTTAGTTCAGGAGAACGAAATTTAGAGCCTATTTTCAGCAAAACTCTTTCTTCTACAATTACCCCTGTTTGAAAGGAAACAAAACCAATGCTTTGATGCTCTGTGTATTCATGGATACTTCATTGTTACATCTTTTAAAAAATAAAGAACAATCATCCTCTGATCTCTTCTTGAGATATGGCATTCTAATCAAGATTTTTTAAAATTTTCTTTTTTCTTATAATCATTACTAAAGTAGCAGTAGGGTAACAACATATGAGAAGCTGTGAGCATTTTCTGGTAGCTTAGCTAAGCTGCATTTGAGAAATCTGAAGTTTATTTAACCACTCCCTTTTGGACCCTTGTAAAACAAGTTCTCAAATATATACATACATCTTCTTCTTTATTTAACTAACACCTCTAAGATCCAAGCTTGTGGTTTATACACTCAGGACAACATTGTTATTATATGTAAATGTGTGTATATGTAAAAATGATCAATCAAATCTTCTCATCTGAATAGAGAATTAACAGTTGAATGTTTCTCATTCAGAGGCTGACTCTCCAGCAAATGTCTCAGAAGAAAATTAAGCTGACTGAGATTGACTTTGAAAATGTCTGGATTTATACATAGATGTAGAGTTCACAGCACATTAGTAAATATTACTTTTAAAAATGTCAAAAATGCATCATGTAAAGCAAGTGCTTTGTGAGTCTGCCTTCCGTGTGATGAAAGGCAGACTCACAAAGTTAGAGTTATGTGCTTCAAAACGCTCTCTGACTTAGCTTGGTCTCCTCTTAAATCCTTCCTTCTCATTATTTGTGCTTCTAACAAGTAACTGGAATTAATAGTTTTACTTCATTAATATTTCAAATTCTATTGCTTTACCTTCAAGAACAGTATTTTGTATTCAAATAACACAGGTCAGACAAAAACTTGTACTTATATTTTTCCATGAGGGTCATCTATGTTAAGGAGAAATGGGCATGTAAATGTCCTGAAACAGCAAACTCAAAGGACAAATAATCCTCTGCAAAAAGCCGATGACTCCACTTGTTACATTTTTCAAAAAACTTTCTTTCTGGTAACATCATCAGAGAAGTCCAACTTAAGCAGTAGGATGGAATTAAGAAAATTGTTTATTTAAAATTACATAAAAAGATTAATATGTTTTCCTGAAGTTATAAAAATGCCTCTCAGACATCAGTGTGAAACTGAAATATGTATGACCTAGCATAGGGATGTTATTTAGAATATAAATTCTTTATTTTCAACATTATCTCTAAATAGAGAGTATACATTTACAACATAGAAAATAGTATACCTCATGCCTTCTCATCACTAATACTCTTAAAACCTGTTGCAAATGGTGAATCCTGCAACTGTGCAGGCTCTTGTCATAGCAGGTGCTCTTAAAGGGGTCAAAAGCGGGATACATGTGAGTTCAGTGTACCATTTTCCTCTATGGAGGATAAATCCAGATACACTAAAATGATTCATTCACTGCTACCATGTCTAAAGAACATTTTCATCCAGGGAGAGCAGGAAGAATTCAAGGCCCCTACACTGCCATTGGTTTTGAAGGTGCCATGCAAACCTGTCCTGACAGCACATCCATCTTCTGCAGATTCTGCCTTCTAATTAGTTACACATTTCTGAAGGAAAAATGGCTGAGAATTTAGGGTCTTCCTCACTACACAAAGGTGACCAAATGCTAAAAGCTGCCATGGATTTTGTAGAAGATGTTTCCATCTGTTGACATACAGATGCAGCTCCCAATTCCAATGTCACCATGCATCACTCTGGGCTGAAGGACAAGGCCCTACCTACAACAGGAAGCCCAGCCTAAAAGATGTGCTCCTATGGGTGCCCAACAGCTTCAGACATATCCCACCTTGCACAGAGCTCCCATGTGCCCCAGCACCTCCTCAGATGAGAACTCTACAGAGACATTTAAGCTGGACATATGTATTAAATTTTAAACCCATGTATTTTTACACTGCTTGTGAACATCAGAGCTGACATGTATTTGCTTCCCTGACATGATAGAGGGTATTTGCTTCCACAACAGCTCTAGAGTTCCAGGTGGCACAGCTGAACTACACATCTAACTAACCAATGCTTCAACAGCACAGATCCTCATAAAGTGTCCCAGTCAATACCCACAAACCACTGTCTCAATCCACTCACCTTAATCCATCCTTTCAGAAAAATGCATTTTTAAAAAATCAAACAAATGATTTGATTAAAAAACCTAAACATTTTAGCCTGAAACTAGAATTGCCACTTTTTTTTTTTTTTTTTTTTTTTTTTTTTTTTTTTTTTTTTTCCAAAAAATACTTTTTTTTTTTTTTTTGGAAATTTTTTTTTTTTTTTTTTCTTGGAAGAATGATTTTGGTTATTTATATGTCCTCAGCTGGCACATCAAGAGAAGAAATGCTAGACTTGAAGTGTGTGGCACTTGCAGAAGGATTTTTCAATTTTAGCATGCTAGGCTGAAGAACGAGAGAAGACATCCCCATGACAGACAGGCAGCCAGGCAGGGAACAGCACATCACTTAGCACTGCTCCACAGGGCTTCACCCTGTGCAAAAGAGATCTGGCTTTATGCTGCTCCCCTGTCAAGGACTGTATTTCACACTTTATGAATCTGATTTTCTCTTCCTGATGAGTATGTTTTATTTTTCTTCCCAGATAATATACATCATAATAATATATGCAGAGTCTAACGCAATTAATGTTGGATACAATTGCTGTTTCATACATATATATACAGCCACAGATGCAGAAAAAATCCCCAGTTATGCAGGCTATGAGGATGTAGTGAGAAGAAAAATGACAAGAAAAGGTGAAGTGAAAGGAAGGAAGAGCACCCTAGCAAGTACCCATGTATATTAATGGTCAGGTGCTATCGACTATCACATCTGAAGTTTGTCTAACAGCTGATGGCAATTCCAAGCCCATTGATATTCTTATTTATTGTCACTGAACATGGTGCTTTATAATGGATTTTCAGGAACTTTTGGGATATTCACTCCACTGGAAAAATATTTACTTGAATTCATAAAAAACAACAGAACTTAGTTATGCATTACAGTCAAACAGCAAGAAATTTTTCAATTTCCTGGGATGTATTTGAAATCAAAAGAAATTTGTTTGTCAATAGCCAATAGCTAGCTATGACCTTGTTGTGAAGCGTAAAGTATTAAAGTATCAGCAGTGTATATTCAATCTATTCAAATTTCTTCTTTTACTCTCAGTCACATTAAGAAGTGAAACCATCAGTGACATGAATAGTAACTATATAGGGAAAAACATAGTAGGACACGGATTATTAACAAAAGGCAGTTGAAAGTCCCCCTTCATCTGAAAAGATATGCCCTTGTTCTTGATCAGGAGGTAATCTTTGTATAGGCTAATTGTGTATCTTCAAAAACAAAACCATGCCCTTTTAAAGCTACCGTTTTCATGATCCTATTCAGAGGAACTAGGACAGAGATTTTGTAGCCATTTGAGAAAAATACATGGTCAATTTTCTTTTGGAGCAGAATTTTCATCTTGTAAAGAAGAATACAAGCAAAATCTGAATGAAGATAAGGTTTACAAAAAACATGTCAGACATTTAGTCAAATAAAAAAGTTCAGATAGAGAGGAACATCTATAATGCATAGCTAGAAAGATACCTCCTTCAATTTGCAAGCCTTAATATGACCAGTCCTTAAATGTGTGCCAAGGGAAGCACAGAAATCTATTCCCTTCTAACATATTTCCAGGAGGGTAATGGTACTTGTAGAAAATGCTTTCATCGGACTGTGCAAAAACAGTCTAAGTGATTCCACCCACAACAAGCTTGCTTTAATTTCTCATTACTTAGAACATGTATCTGCAGTACACAGGAACTCACAGAAGGTCTTCACATAACCATGAGGAGGTTCAACTGGCTGAGGAGGTGACATTGCACTTGCAGAAAAGCAGAACATTGCTGCTGGATCTGTATGCAGCATTTGAGACAATGTCAGGCTGGTGAGGTGCCGAGAGTCACTGGACAGCAGAAGAACCAGGGGATTAGAGGAGAAAATTGGGTTGCTGAACAGTGAAAATGGGTAAAGATTAAGGGCAACGCACAGAGCAATGGAGTTAACTGCACCAGGGCTTTGAGAAGAGCAAGGCAACAGAAGGAGGCATGTGAGGGAGACCTGGGGCTCTGGTTAATAAAGGGAAAGGCAGCTACTGTTGGTCATGGGGTAGGGTGAAGAAATGGCTTTGTGGAAAACAAAGGACATTGAGAGGAGAGACAGAGGCAGTAAGATGTGATGAGAGGTATGCCAATACAAATAAACACTGCTGGAAAATGCCAACTAACTGCAACCACAGTGGTCTGTAGCCAGTGTCAACAAATTTCTTGTTGAAGACATATCTGTAGAAGAAGTGAAAAGTAACTGTACAGGTGTTTTTAAACATTTGTCTTTTGGACTGAAGTGACCATTTAGGGTTTTTTAATGGAGGTAAATTAAGGTGGGAATGCGCTTAAAAATTCGTAATGTTGAACATAAAATAAATTTAAAAAAAATCCAAGTTTGCTTTTTTTTTGCTTGTCATTTTATTGAAGACATTACTGTAACTTTGTCTCAACCTGAAACAAGGTATAGCTCCCTACATCTTGAAGGTTTAAGCTTTAAATCTGCCTGGAAAATTCCACCAGTTAGCTCTGATGGACACTGGAGAATACTGATGGGGTGCTATCGATTTAGGGTGTAAGCACATTTGCAATAAAGGTAGGAACGGAGCATTTTCTCAGAGAGAAGACTCACTTGGCTGTTGGAAGACACTCAGCAGGCACTTTCCTCTCTTAAAGCTACCAAATGCTGGGACCACACTCCTCTAAGTGGTACCACTCCTTGCTACAGTGCCTTAGGTTTCCTTCCTGCAACAGTTGCTGATTTCTTCCCCTCCTCCCAACAGAGCAAAACGCAAAGGTCAGGCAAAAGCCTTAGAGATTTAATTGTCAGTGATTAAAATTTCCATTATTTTGTGAACTTGTTCTACATATTAAAGAGCCCTAATGGAACCTGCACACATTTGTGCAGGTAGAAAGGCACATGATGATAGGAATTAAGGAAATTAATTCCTGTGCTTTGGACTGAAGTAATCTTCCAGAATATAATTGGCTTTCAATCATTCACACACCCCATGTCCTTCACCTTTAAATGGTAATTCATTTTACTATACAGGTTTCAAATGCCATTTACATCAGGCTTTAAGAAAGCTCCCATCTATGTACTAGAATACAGTCAATATATTTTGTCCAGGAGGAGACCATGTCAGAGTCTAATTCAGATTTCTAATGTATATATCCTTATGATGTTTAAACATGTCAGTGACCCAGAACAAGGAGGAATGCAGAACACATCCCGGATCAAGCAGCAATTTCCCCAGAAACACAAGGCTTACAATACCTCCTGAAACACCTCTCCTGAAATGCTCCCTATGTTCTTGCTGTGCTGAGCTCCCTGTGGGACATGCTGAAATGGATATGAGGGTGCAAGACTTTTCAGTGCTATGCCTAGATCACAGCAGAGAAGTGTTACATAGTGACAGTAAACATGGCTCATCTGCTTTAACCAAAGCAACATGAATCTAGAAAATCTCACTATGTAGAACTTTTCTTGTCCCAAGATTGTGAAAGGAAGACTATAGAGGAAATATTTGGAAGCACTGGCTTGGTCTAGTTGCTTCTGGAGTTGCTTCAGCCCATCCTCTACAGTTGATGCAGCAGCATGTTACCATTGATGGAGTGTATCCCTCTGAAGAAATGGCCTTCTGCAGGCCAGGTGGGCTATTTAAATCTATTTCCTCTTGCCTGTGTTTTTGTTTTGCACATCACATCCTATCATTCGGTGATGTTTTATCTCACTCACACTAATACCAGCCAGGGCTGACAACCAGGGAGACTGTAACATTGGCATGTCTGCCAAACTGTTAGGCATATCCTGGACATAGACAACAGATGCTTATATTTAAATTAAGACTAATTTGCATTTTTGTGTATTGTGGAATTTTTAAAGCATAGTTTTACAAAAGGGGATGTATAATTCTGAAATAGTAACATTTCCTTTGAAAAGTCAGGTTTGCTAATGGATTGCCATCTGTTCAACCCTTTGCCAGAAAGTAGATTTGTCCCGCTTACTGAGAACAGTATTAGGGTGAAACTGTAGATTACACAGTGGATTTCTGAGCAGTTTAATTTAAAGTGCAGGCTAACACTTTGCTATTTCAGTAAAAATAACTTTAGCTTCTTCCTTTCTACTAATGCTGGAATCTAAGCCCAGCAAACTGTATCTGGAGTACTCTGTGGGCTGTTTTGCTCTCAATTGGGTTCTAGAAAAGTTGCCTACCTCTCCTTTACAATTTTGAAACTGAATTTGTGTTTCATTTGCATAGGATTCACAGAAAAAACCAAGAATCTCCATCTGACTTCAACAACCTATCCTCATCCTTTGGAAAAAAACCCCCAAACATTTAAAACACCAAGGCACTCGCCTCAATTATGCTTTCAAGAGTACAAGATTTATAGGGACTGGGAGCCTCTTGGAGCCTCTGGATGCAAGTAAGGAAGAAGGACACCTCGACAATTCAGAATGCCGTACTGGGAGCTGATGGACCTCTACCCGATGGAGCGGCAGGAGCAAAGTTGCTCTCCCTTGTAACCCACAGAAATCAAATGAGGTTTCTAGTGAACGTGTTATGGGAACAACGGCACTGCAAGGGAGAGAGGTTGAATTTTTACAGCCTGGAGACAAAAGTCGAATGGTAAACTTCAAGATTTCAGCACCCTCTCACGCTACCTATACAAGGTTACTGACACAGCCTCAAGGCTACCCAAACAGCAACGCTCCCCCTACCCGGACCGAGCAGCTGTCTACGGGAATACGCAGAACCGTTATTTTTCATGCGAACAGACAAGTTGCAGTCACGGATCCCTTCCCCGCACATCCCCGCGCAAGTCCCCCAAAACCCTCATTTTGCCGGCAAACGACGCTCTCGTCGAGAGGTTCGGGCTCCCGACTCGCTGCCGGAACGGCGCTGCCCCGCCACCGAGCATCCCCCGCCGAGCCACCTGCGGGGGTGGCAGCGCGGGGCCGCGGCGCCGATCCTCGGCGGGGGGTGCCCACGGGGGAGCCCCGCAGGAACGGGAGGGCGGAGCGGCACCGAGGAGCGCCTCCGGACCGGGGCGCTGACCGGAGCGCCGACC